>QANX01005211.1:0-11959 GCA_003254975.1 Ochetophila trinervis | reverse complement strand
GAGCAACCACTCGCCGGCGGTGGAGCAAAACGGCGGCGGCGCATGAGGCTCGGTCACGGCGATGCGTGGGGCGCGTGTGGTGGTTGTCGGAGCTCGGGAAAGTGCAGATCTGGTCGCCAGCGTGATCTGAGTCCAGATCTGGTCGCTGTGTTGTGCCACTCGCCGGCTATAGGAGCAGATCTAGCCGGAAAAGTGACTGCCTCGGGGTGGTTTTTCCGAGACTTTGCGGCAGTTTTCCGGCGTGCTCCGGCGGTTTCTGGCGTCAAACTCAGTACCAAAAAGTAGATCGTCGCACCAGCTTTCCAACGGTACCAAGAACTCTCCTTAACTCCACCGGAACAATGAGATATGGCCGGCCAAACGTGGTGTCGCGACTGTTCAAACTGTTCACGAGCTCTCGGTTTTGTTGCGATTTCCGGCGATCCAGGTGGTTTCACGGCGAACCACCGGTGGGGAAAGGAAGAGGAGGTTGCTGGCTTCGATTTCCAGGTGGTGGTCTGCCAAGTCCGGCCACGGTGTGGCGGCTACCGGCGTGGGAAAAGTGGCGGCGAAGTGGAAGAAAGGGGAGGGGGTAGCTCGAGTTGTGCGGTGCAAAAATCCAGATTTCTGGAATTTTTTTAAAGAGGAAGACAGGGGCAATTTAGTCCTTTCTCACCATAGCCGTCCTTGCCAAAATTACCAAAATGCCCTTCACACTAAAATGACCATAATTTCCCAGTCTTAGCTCCGAATCGAGCATGCTGCTAGTCTACGAACTCGTATCGACTAGCTCTACGCAACGGTACCAAAGTCAAAGCAAAATATAACCACACAAAAAAGTCAACTCCGAGCCCACTGAAAGTCAAACTGGTCAAACTTGAAAATTTTATTATTTTTCTCGAAACGGGATGTTACAATGTTCATTTTCTTTAAGTTGACCCAAATAAGGCCAATGCCCAAAAAATCCATGTTTCATCTATTTAATTTCATGAAACAGGCCTTTCCTCATAATATGCAGGATAGATCGGCTTATTGTTGGTCCTGGGGTTGGAATAGGACTAATAACCAAGCTAGCTAGATTAGGAAATATATATATATATATATAGTTATTTTTTATCTGCAATGTATAGTTTATGTACGAGATTTATCATTTGTAGTTATTATTAGTGACAAAAACATCAATAATAATAGCTAGTAATAATGCTTTCTACATAAATTTTATCTAAAATTCATGCTATGATATATATACATGGTTATTTAAAAAAGAAAAAGTACAGTAACCACACTTATGAACCCGAAGGAAAAGGATGTAAAGCTTGACGACATCGCTTTGAGTGTTTAAACATTTGTTACCATTGCTTTTTAATACACGACAGCAACGCATGTTTTATTCCTTTAATTTGTAATCATCAAAGTTAGTTTTGTTATTTTGTCCAATAGTGCCATGTCAATTAAGTTAGTTATGCTTTACAGCATTGTTTATGTGTAATGGCTTATATAAAGCCCATACGGTCGTCTTCTACCTTTAGTTTTTACATGTTATTCACCATTGTTGAGTTTGTATGCTTTTGAAGCTGCAGTTAGCAGCTTGATTAATACAATTTCCTTTGTTCCCAAACATTCAGAATCTATTCTTGAATTGTTTGCTGACAATTATATATGTTCTTAATCATTATCTACATCAAATTGGTATCAAAGTTTGGAGATTGTCGTTCCTTTGCCATGGCCAACTCCAATGATGGTAGTAGTCGAATTTTTAATGAAGACCCAGGAATGAAATTACTATGGACAGCTATTTGTGGAATTGAGCAGAAGGTTGACAATCTCACACTTGAGATTCGGTAGTCCTTCCTTTAATCAGCACCAACACAACCACTTTTTTGGTCTGAAAGATCGAGAGTTTGCTCGACCTTTTCCGGTGAATACCCGAAGAAAGAACCAACAACAAGCTCCATTTTAGACAAGGTCCGAACCACCAGATCCAATTGATATTTCACCACCACCATACAGAGCAACCATGAATGGACAATATCGAACACCTGTGGCTAATAACTTTGATTCAAATGATGAAATCGAAGCATCCCTGTTTGAAGAACCTAGACAACGGCATCCACCACCTCATGGACAGTCATTCAGGTATCACCATAACCAAGAACCACTGAATACAAAATCAAAATTAACTTACCAAGTTTTGATGGACGTTTGCATATTGAAGACTTTTTGGATTGGATGCATAATGTTGATAATTTTCTTGACTATATGAATATCACTGAGGCTCAACAAGTCAAACTAGTGGCTTATAAGCTCCAAGGATGAGCCTCAACTTGGTGGGAACAGTTACAACTCAATTAGAGAAGAGAGGGAAATGAACATGTTCGATCTTGGCATCTAATGAAGCAGCTCTTGAGGGCTCGATTCCTACCTGAGGACTATGACCAAGTATTGTATCAACAATACCATGGCTGCCAGCAAAAGGGACACATAGTCAATGAATATACTGATAAATTTTATAGGCTGAGCTCAAGGAATAATCTATAGAAATCTGAAAGACAGCAAGTAGCTTGATACTTGCATGGTCTTAACATTCCCATTCAAGAGAGACTAGAACTTAGCCCTTTACTGAACCTTAATTCAACTGTCAATATGTCTAGCAGAGTGGAAAAATAATTGTCCAGACCTAGTTTTTGACCTCAACCTAGATGGGAAAACCCAAATGAACCACCCTTAGCCCCACACACTAACTTACCTTCCAAGCCAAACACAGACCTCAACTTTAAAGCTCAAGGCAAACTGTCTGTTCTGCCACAAACCAAACCAACCACTAGACCATCCCATAACAACCTTTATGTTCGACCATTTCCAATCAAATGCTTCAGATGTAATCAGTTGGGGCACAAATCCAATGAATGCCTACAGAGATGAGTACTGCACATTAATGAAGAAACAAAAGAATTCAGTTATGAAGAGGGTGAAGAGTCAGTGCAGGATATTTCAAATGAAATTGAAGAAGTCATTGGAGACAGTAGTGAACTAGTGATGTGCATACTACAAAAATTGTTATATTCTTCTAAAACCCCTCTGTAAACTCAAAGGCATGCAATTTTCAAAACCAGGTGCACTATAGTAGGCAAAATGTGTGATGTTATAATTGATGAAGGAAGCTATGAAAATGTTGTCTCCTCAGCTTTAGTTAAGGCACTACAATTGCCTACCTTGCACCATCCACATCCATACAAGATTGGTTGGGTACAAAAGGGACTTGAACTCCAAGTCACAGAAATGTGCAGAGTGACCTTTTCCATTAGAGCCAATTACAAGGACTCTATTGACTATAATGTCCTCAAAATGGATGCCTGTCACTTGCTTTTGGGTAAGCCATGGCAATTTGACAGATCTGTTATCCACAATGTCACATATAACACTTATTCTTTTCAATGGAATAACAAGAAAATGGTTATTTAACCTACCACTGCTAAGCCTACACCAAATCTTAGAATCAAAATTACAAAAGGACTCTTATTCACTTCCAATGGCTCACAATTTTAGAAGGAACTCAAATCAACTACTACTCTAGTTGGTTTGGTACTCAAAGATGTCAAAGACAATATAACCACTGTCCCAGCAGTAGTGCAACCCCTCTTACATGAATTTCAAGACTTGGCCCTTCAAGATTTACCCTTAGAATTGCCACCTATGAGAGACATCCAGCACAATAATGACCTACTCCCAGAGGCTAGTTTGCCAAATTTGCCCCATTACAGAATGAGTCCAAGGGAGCATGAAGTGTTACAAAGGATTGTAAATGACTTACTCAACAAGAAACTCATCCAACCTAGCTTGAGCCCCTGTGTTGTGCCAGCTTTGCTTGTGCCTAAGAAATATGAGTCCTAGAGAATGTGTGTTGATAGCCGAGCCATCAACAAAATAACAGTGAATTACAGATTTTATATCCCTAGATTGGAAAACATGCTTAACAAGCTAGAAGGATCAGTGATTTTCTCAAAACTAGACTTGAAAAGTGGTTACCATCAAATCCGGATTAGGTCTGGGATGAGTGGAAAACAACTTTCAAAACCAGGGAGGGACTCTATGAATGGCAGGTTATGCCTTTTGGCTTGTGTAATGCTCCTAGAACTTTTATGAGGTTAACGAATCAGGTTCTAAAGCCCTTTATTGGACACTTTGTAGTGGTCTATTTCGATGATATTCTTATCTATAGCAAACATAAATCTGACCATTTGCAGCAGCTCAAACAAGTTTTACAGGTCCTAAAGGAAAACAAACTCAATTTGAGCATACAAAAATGTGAATTCATGACAGACATATTACTTTTTCTAGGTTTCATTGTCTGCAAATAGGGCATACACACTAATCTGAGAAAGATCAAGGCAATTCTATATTGGAACAATCCAACTAATGTCTCAGAACTCAGAAGTTTCCATGGCCTTGCAACATTTTACAGATGATTCATCAAAGGGTTTGGTAAGATTGCTACCCTTCTCACTGTAAGTTTAAAGAAAGGTGAATTCAAATGGGGATTAGACTAACAAAACAGCTTTGATTTGCTCAAACACAGACTCACACAGGCTTCTGTCCTAGCCTTGCCTAACTTTGATAAATTATTTGAGGTTGAGACTGATGCATCTAAGGTGGGACTTGGTGCTATGCTAATTCAATAGGGTAAGCCTGTTGAGTTTTTCAATGAAAAACTGTGCACAGCTCGACAAAAGTGGTCCATTTATGAACAGGAACTCTATGCTGTCATTCGAGCCTTTCATCATTGGGAACATTATCTAGTCCAAAAGGATTTCATTCTTCACAGTGATCACCATCCTCTGAAATATCTCAATTCCCAAAAGAAACTAAGTGACTTACATGCCAGATGGGTGGAATTTCTTCAAAAGTTCCACTATTCTTTTCATCACAAAGCTGGCCAAGCTAACAAAGTAGCCGATGCCCTCAGTAGAAAATTCACCCTACTTTCTACTTTTCAGCTTGATCTCACAACCTTTACACATATCAAGGACCTCTATGAGACTGATGAAGACTTTTCCACAATATGGAACCAATGCTTGCTACACAACAAAGCTAAGGACTTTCATATCACTAAAGGGTACTTATTTAAAGGAAATCAACTTTGTATTCCTAAAACCTCACTCAGGGCTTACATTATTCAGGACCTACATTATGGTGGTCTTGTAGCTCACACTGGTAGAGATAAGACTTTTGCTAATGTTTCCACTCGGTTCTACTGGACAAAATTGAAATCTGAGTCACAGATTTCATTCTCAAATGTGGTGTGTGTCAACGAGCTAAGGGGCATGTTCAAAACATAGGCCTCTATATTCCCCTGCCAATACCTAGCATAATCTGGGAGGATTTGTCCATGGACTTTGTCATTGGTTTACCTATGACTCAGCGCAAGATTGATTCAGTTTTTGTTGTGGTAGATCGTTTTTCTAAAATGGCTCACTTTCTACCTTGCAAGAAAGCCTCGGATGCCAGCTATGTAGCTCACCTCTTCTTTAGAGAAATTGTCAGGCTTCATGGAATTCCCAAGTCCATCACTTCATATCAAGATGTCAGATTTGTCAACCATTTCTGGAAAACTCTGTAGAAGAAATTCAACACTAAACTTCAGTTTAGCAGCACCTATCACCCGCAGGCTGATGGACAAATCGAGGTTGTCAATTGCACCTTAGGTAATATGCTTTGTAGTTTGGCTCATGACAAACCAAAACAATGGGACTCAGTGTTGCCACAAGCTGAATTTGCTTATAACAGCATGGTCAATCGTTCTACGGGATTAGACCATTTCTCTATTGTCTACACTAAGGCTCCTAATCATACGGTTGACTTATTCTCTATCTCTATGCATCCTAACAGAGCAGCCACTACATTTTCTAATAGTTTTATGCAATTTCACAATGATATTAAAACCAAAATTGAAGCAACCAATGCTAAGTACAAAATTGTTGCCGACAGGCACAAAAGAAGCAAAACTTACTTAGAGAGTGATCTGGTAATGGTTTTTTTTGCGCAAAGAATGTTTTCCCAGTGGTACATATAACAAACTCAAACTGAAGAAAATTAGCCATTTTTTGTATTTTACAAACTTTGGGGGCCAATGCCTATCTCCTTGATCTTCCCGATGACCTCAAAATTTTGCCCATCTTCAATGCCTCTGATTTGAGTCCATTTGTTCCTACGGATGATGGTTACATTCTCACTGAATCATTCGTGAACGAGTTCTTTGAAACTGGGGAGGAATTGATGAACCCGAAGGAAAATGATGTAACCGTTGAGGAAGAAAAGCTCCATGACACCATTTTGAGTGTTTAAACATTTGTTAGCGTTGCATTTTAATACACATCAGCAACGCACATTTTATTCTTTTAATTTGTAATCATCAGAGTTAGTTTTGTTATTTTGTCCGATTGTGCCACATCAATTAAGTTAGTTATGCTTTACAGTGTCGTTTATGTGTAAGGGCTGATATAAAGCCCATACGATTGTCTTCTACCTTTAGTTTTTACATGTTATTCACCATTGTTGAGTTTGTAAGCTTTTGAAGCTACTGCTAGCAGCTTAATTAATACAATTTCCTTTGTTCCCAAACATTCAAAATCTATTCTCGAATTGTTTGTTGACAATTATATCTGTTCATATACATTATCTACATCACACACCCTCTCTCTCTCTTTATATATATATATATATTGAAATTTTCACCTATAAATTGTTATAATTTGTTTTATATAATCATCAAAACTTTAATATACATTTGTACACTTTTGACATCCTCAATTAGCATAAATTTTTTTCTTAAAACTTATTTACAAAAATGAGCATTATCCATGTAAATCTTATTGATAAATAATTCAGTCAGAATCATTGAAACAAGAATAAAAATAGGATATTCAATTTAAAATTTAATATATTTAANGCAGAACATAACTTATCTTTTAGAGTTTGAAAAGCTACCTCTTGGTCCTTACCCCATTTAAACCCTACCTCTTTTTTGACAATCTCATTCAATGGTGCCGCTATGGTAGAAAATTCCTTCACAAACCTTCTATAAAACCCAGCTAGTACATGAAAACTTATTACCTCAGAAACACTCTTAGGTGTGGGCCATTCTCGGATAGCCTTCACCTTTTCCTCATCAACCTCAACACCACGTGCACTCACAACAAAGCCAAGAAATATTAGTCGATCAATGCAAAAAGTACACTTTTTAAGGTTGGCAAATAACTTTTCCTCCTTAAGAACTTCTAAAACTGCCCTAACATGCTCTACATGGTCATCTAGATTTTTACTATAAATCAATATGTCATCAAAATAGACAACCACGAATTTCCCTATAAAATTTCTTAGGATATGGTTCATTAGTCTCATAAAGGTACTAGGCGCATTAGTCAAGCCAAATGGCATAACTAACCATTCATATAAACCATACTTAGTCCTAAATGCAGGTTTCCATTCATCCCCAGGTTTCATCCTAATTTGGTGGTATCCACTTTTCAAGTCTATTTTAGTGAACACACAAGAACCATGCANATAATAAATTCAAATCACTCAGATTGGCTTGCGAGCCAAGTTGGGTAATTGGTTTACTTTGGTTTTTGTCCTCCCCATTGCATAACTTCTATCTCATTTTTTCTGATTGCATTTATTGCTAATTATTTATCATAAATTTTAAATTTGTATATTTATTTAATAACAAATATTAAAAGAAGATGTTAGAAATTCCAAATTTTAGCTTTTAAAATCTTTTAATATCATTTAAACTTTAATAAAAACTAAATCTTGTAGAAAATAGAGTGGCAAGTCATAATACTTGCCTTTACCAAAAAAATAAAAAAAAAATCATAATACTTGCCTTGTTATTTAAGAAAAATAAAATTACATACGTCCTGTGTTAAAATTTAACTGACCTATATTAAATTATATTTATCTTTTAAAAAATTTACTTATGATAAATAAATTTATCCAGTACTTTTAGCATTTCTCATATTCAGATAGAGATAAAATTCACTTTATTATTTAAGAGTAATACTTGAGATACTAATTAGTCTACCAAAATAACATAGCAAAATGAAATGTTTATTTATTTATTTTTTGATTAAAACTTTAATATATTTTATTAATATAATAAATAAATGAAATTCTTACAAAATAAATGTAACTAAATATAAACTAACACTTGGTAAAAATCTTAATAGATTAGTTAATTCATCTAGCTTTATTCATTATTTTAATTTTAAACTCAATATATATTAAGATAGCTCTTAAATGTTGAAAAAAAAAAAACTTGTTTTGTATTAATAATTAAGTAATCTTAAATAAATATAAAAAGTACAATATATAATATAATTTTTTTTAAGACCCTCTTGTGGGCGCCAGCGCCAGGCAGAGGCTTTGATCGCCCGCCCAGCTTCAGATGCATTCCATGCAAGCCAGGCATAGAAAAATTAATTTCATAGCTCAAGCTAACCAAGTATTTACACACATAACCTTTTTCGTATCAAATTGTCTAATGTCTACCATTCAATACATTTTCGTACAAAAGTAGAGCAAACACGTTTTTGCTTGGAGAATAAAGAAAACAAAATAATCACCCATTTATCTCTGCTACTATGAGCGTGCCTGTGCATGCTCCGGCTTGTGAGAGAACTCGTAATCGAGATGAACAAAGGCGCGTTCTATTTCGGGCAAGAGCTCAAGTTTCTCCTGCAAGGATTCTCCAATGTCATGAGCTTCTTGCAAGGGCATGGATGCTGGCAGAACAATGTCAACCTCCACGAAATAGTGAGACCCAAAGGTGTAGGCCCGAACGGTATCGATGTGCCGAATAGATTTGTGGTGATTCCAACAGAGGTATGTGAGTTTTTGTAGGTATTCTGGAGCAGCTGATTTTCCAACAAGGGAATTCACATTTTCCAGCACAGTCAATGACCATGTGCGGATGGTGTACAAGGCCAACTGGAGCAAGACCAAGGTTAAAATGTAAATACAAATGTATTCTGAAAAAACTGATGCAGAAAAGGGAAAAGGAAAAAGAAGCTACAAACAACAATCAATTTGACATGTCCCAATAACCTTTGTAACATCTAAAACACGTCTATACCATCAAACATAGAAAACCATCTACAAATATAAACCATAGGGAATTGGAAATCAACGAATGCAAAAATGGCAACATTTGGTTGTAATATGAAGTCTTACAACTAGATGCCCTGACATATTGTAGAAAATTGAACCTTTAATACCCAAAAATGTAAATCTAAGAGGCGAGGGTATCCACATATTTGCAAGTACAGCTCAACATCCTTTAACACATAGTAGCCCTTTTTTTTAGAGAGAGTAAAGAGGGACTACTCACAATGATAGCTCCAACAGGATCCATCCAGCCATCAAAATAATTGGCAAGGAGGGCAGCAAAGAGGCCAATGATATTGGTGATAACATCAAAAAAGTGATCCTGGGCATAGGCTTTAACAATTTCATTAGTGAAAGAGCGGCAGTAAACCATCAGTAGTAGTTTTACCAAAGTAACCATGAGCATGATTCCAACGACCCATTGCTCTTGCTCTTTGGTCAAGTGAAATTGATCGTCCTAGGAAAAATGTATAGACAGAGATGCAACACAAAGAAAGTTAGTTCAGCCACAAAGAGGCAATTTATGTTTTGAACAATATCCATTTGTCATGTGCTAAAGACTAAACTAGACTCAACTTACTTCATATATTAGTGTGCGAATAGACTCCAAGATAATCTGGAGTCCTAGAGTCGCCATGACAGAGGCAAATACTAGAATTCCCTGCATAACCAACGAGTTTCAATTTTTACTTTTACTCAAGATATACGAACAATACATAAAAGACACAAGCAATCCAAATTAATAGAGCTTACTGGATCAATTATGTTGATAGCTATTAAAGGGGAAATAAAATAAAAAAGAGCCATATATCAAAGGATGTCCCATGTCTTTGTATAAACATCCCATGTCTTCATGATTCATGATGATAACTTGTAAACAGATGAGCATTGAATGACTGTTGTGATACTAGAAAACAGAGAATGAAAAACTACAATATTCAATTTTCAGCATTTAAAAGATTTTTATACTTGAGACATTATAACATCTCATCTAACTGTTTAGAAGGCCTCTTTCCAACTTCCTATTGGCCCTATTTTTCAAAAGAGAATGCAAATCCTTTAACTCCTAATATTGGCCAAACATGACTTTTCTCCATTCAGTAAGTTTTTATATATGGCAGGAACTACCGCATCATGAACAAAAAAGAACATATTCTAGATGAAGTGTCGCTTCAAGGACAACCCAGGTTCTTTCATAAAATCCTAAAATGAGAAGTATGTTCATGATTTGATTTCATAACCAAGAAAAGGATATGAAAAAGAAATTTAATGTAGGAATTAGACTTCCTATTTGATATTTCAGTCCAATAACTAGGATAAGAAATTAGTCTGTTTGGTTCCAAAAATGAGTTTATTAAACATTTGAAACAGAAAAGCAAAGTTAAGCGGGGGGAAAAAAAGCGGAACGTATGTCACAAACAACATGGCTCATCTGCATGACAGATAAAAATTTTCACAACTATATTTGAAATATATGTCCAAAACTGACACTGAATTATCATAGGACTGACCAACGGTTGCATACGCTTCTTTCCAATTGGATACTGATATGGGTTAGGTGTTTGCATGGAGAATGCAGTAAACCACAAGATGAAGCCAGACAAAAGATCAAGCAGTGAGTCCAATGTGGATGCAATGATGGCCAATGAACCACTTCTGACAGATGCATAAACTTTTGCTGCAAAAAGAACCATGTTTGCAACATTTGAAATTCTGATGGCAAATGTCTCGCTTTTTACCAACTTTTCTTGATCTTCCTGCATCCATAAGAGTATCATTTCAATTCCAAGACTTTGACTGCACTAATCTTGATTTAATAGAAACGGAGGTAAGAACACAATTCAAACCTTTGACATTCCAGGGACAAAACCACGCTCTGCCAACGCATCCATTTCATTAAAGCCCTCAAGCATCTCCACTTGCTGCTGGTAATACTCGGCCACATTGTCCTCTGGACCTGTAGCAATCAAGCACAAAATTTGAGACGGAACCCATGAAACCTCTTCAGTTGCCGCTGGTATTATTATCCACTTTACAATTAGTTACACAAATTTGCACGTTTTCATGTTTTCTCTCTTCTCTTGCACATCATACACATGAAAAATATAGAAACTGGCAAGTGAATTTATTCCTATTCTGCCATATGGCATATACTACCATAACAGAGGCTACTTATATAATCTGTATATCTCAAACAGCAACCAACATCATACACATCTAATTAGCATTCCAAAATCCCAGTTTGTTGTGTTCAAAAAACTTGTATTTTAAAAGCAGTTTAGTTGACTCGCCTGCCTATCAAAGTCTAATTAACTCCCCGAAACACCCTCTGTTTAACACTAAGACAACCAAATCCAGGGCCAACAGAAGAACACCCTGGCCCTCATGCACACACAAAAAGTGCCACAGTGGCATACACATAAATACAAACTTTTGTGCAAATAACAAAAAGGTAAGATGTAAACTTGCGAACTCTAAAATATTTAGCAAGACAGCCAAAGAAGGAAAAATTTTAAGTTCTAAACCTCATATATAGGACACCTAAAGTGAACAATCACGACCCCTTACCTTACCATAAAACTTGTTCTACTATACTTTTTGGGCATCTCAATTACTTATTTTCTGTCAGTTGGAAAGTTCTTACCAAAGTTTCATTTGTAAAAATACCACCCATATATATTACTTAAGCAATAAAAAATATCTTAAATATATAGCAAAGGAAAACACAGTCAACACACTGTGTTCCATTTATAATTCAGATCAATTAGATGTCCACGAAAATTATATATAATATGGAATCAAAAAAAAAAAAAACACT
>QANX01005210.1:8279-40780 GCA_003254975.1 Ochetophila trinervis | reverse complement strand
CTAGCTTCTCCTTCTTCCATTCTTTAATATGTTTTGAGGTTTAAATCCTGGCACACAATAGACCCGAAAAAAAAAATGGGGATTACAAAGCCAACCCGCTACCTAACTTGTCAGCCTTGATAGCATCACAAATGTAAAATCAAATTAAAAACATCCAGATAAAGATAACAATTGGAAAATAGGCAATTAGAAAAACGATTATTCCAGTACAAAATCCCATTGAAATACTCCATCACAGTTGATTTTCCACCAACAACATTGAGGAGGGAACCAATTTTCATGAGCATATAAATGAAGGCGCTGAAATAGTTTTTGATATGTGATTTTGAAAAAAAATCATCAATTAAACGTTCCAAACGTTGAATTTGGGATCAATTTAGCTATAAATGAACAAATCCCTAATTTTTATGTCTTGCAAATCCCTAATTGAATTTTATGGGTATAAAGAAGGAGAAGTGGAGGGGGTTACTTGTGTAAAAAGATTCTTTATTGCCTTTGGATTAAGGTTACATTACATGCCATAAATGTGGTCTGTAAGTGATTTGCACGGAAAATTGAAAACAAAACCAACAGTGTAACGTTCAATTTTCAATTTTAAAAAAGTTTAATATTTAAAATAAAAAGTATTTTAATTTTTTTTTCGAACTCTAATAATATTCTTTATCAGCATTTTTATTTTTCAACATTTAACTACAGTAAAGTGTTTATATATAATATTAAATTAAATTAATTATAGTTGTGCTTGTGCATTGAAATTGTAGAGCAATAAATAAATATATTAAATTTTTATATAGAAAATAAATTTGGCTATTTACATTAAAAAATTAAACTTTATTTTTTGTTTTAATTTCTAAATTTAAAAAATGTGTTGGAGTTACAAAAAATATATATATAATTTTTTAAAATAGAAAATAATGCAAAATGTGAGAAAAAAAAATTGGAATACAAAATGTGAAATATTGACTGTGCAGAATGTACACACTTATATAGTTTAGGATGTTTGCACTAATGAGAAATTTTATGATGAATATGTACAAATGATCGCTAATAATTTATTATCAATACTAATTTTATAAAAATTAAAATACAAATATTGAGTGTGCAAACTGTACACATTTATATAATTTAGAATGTTTGTACTTTGTACCAATGAGAATTTTTATAGGGAAAATATACAGAATTATCACTAATAAAATAATAGTTTTATAATTATTAATTTATTTTAATAATATATTATTACTAATAATTAATATTAATAACGATGCCAAGTTTAGAAAAATAGATATCAGCAGTAGGAGTATCATAAATAAATAAATAAATAAAAGTAGGAGCAATAGTTTTATGGGTGGTGGAGTGAGGCGTGTGACCCGGGGCGATTTAATAATGTGCTTTCCAGTCCAGCTATAAAAAGGAGTCTATTCGCACCGCGTCGTCGTTTCCCTTCGCAGCACAAACCCACGAACAGCTTGTCGTTGAGTTAGGGTTTTCAGGTTCTCATCCCAACTCGATTACCGGAAATGGGAGGAGGCAACGCCCAAAAATCAAAGATGGCTCGCGAGAAGAACTTGGAGAAGCAGAAAGCTGGTGCTAAGGGTAATCTTTTTTAATTTTTAATTTTAATAGTCGATTTCTCGTTCTTGCTCTGTTTATAGGGTTATGGAATTAGTTGAAATTTTACAAAAATTTTTTTTTCCGTTTTCCTTCGTCTATACTGAATTCCTTTTCTGTAATTCGATCCCGGTTAAATTTAATATATTTGTTTGGAAATTCAACATCGATTAGACGTAGATCTAGTTGGTTTCTTTAAATAATCTATAAATTTGGGTGATTTATGCAGGAAGCCAGCTTGAATCAAACAAGAAAGCGATGACGATTCAAGTAATCTTGTTAATTATTTAAATTATTTGTAATTTTTTGATATGTTTTTGTGTAGATATAGTTGTTGTAGCTCTTTATTTCACTTAATCAAATCAAGTACATGATATCTCCTTGGATGTTGGATTTGATGGATTTGGAATGAATATTATTTTTCCATCTGTTAACTGGTTGAAAAGTAATAGGTTGTATTATACTTTTGCGTAAGCATACTGTCTAATTGTAGTTTTTCTTTTTTGAAATTAATGGTAATGGTTTTAGCTGTTATTTTTCATACTTAAAGGTGATACCTGGTTGTTAAGCTTGGATAACATGGCATTTTATATTGCATTTGAGAGTAGGACGTGGTTCTTAGTCTGTCTGACATTTATGAAACTTGTAAAAGAATATTTTTCTACTAGCTGTCAATGAAATCAACTGTGGGTGTATGAGAATGGTCTGAGACCTCTGACAATGTGGAATGTTGGCCGGTGAAATTTTTTTTCCTTACTTGGTTGTATATGTATTATGTGCCAACTAAATTAAATTACATGGCGAATAACCTTTGGGAAGATGATTAGAAGTAACCACTTTTTAATGTGAAGCAATGAAAACACAAGGGAGAATATGTATTTCGTTTTACCAAATCTTCTTCCTTTTGTAAATATTTGTTAAATTATATGATTGAGTTAATTTTCTATATACCTGGCAATTCTCGTATAAGTATCAGATCACGTCTGCATAGTTTCTTGATCACAATAAATGTGGCTATGCTAACTGTTCTAATAATTCAATCTACTTGCATAAAGTGTATTTGTTTTGTATAGGAGTCCTAGGCCTCGGTTTCTAAAATTCTATTGCATGTATGCATTAAGTGTTTGGTTGTCTAGTATTAAAAAGTTCCTTAAGATCCTTCTTCTAATATAGTATTGATTATTGATAGTTTGTGAATTTGATCAGCAGGTGATGTTTTCTATTGTTGTCATCTACATGTCTTGAAAACATTAATGCAAGTGTTTAAGTATTGAGAGGATGGTTCACTTAATTTCACCTAATTCAATTGTTTATTAGGCAAACAAATATGTTGCTTAATGTGATTCTTATAACGTTCGACTTTAATAATGTTTTGTTATGTTGACTGCAGTGCAAGATTTGTATGCAAACATTTATGTGCACCACATCGGAGGTTAAGTGCAGGGAACATGCGGAGGCAAAGCATCCCAAATCTGATGTTGGCACTTGCTTCCCTCATCTCAAGTAATGAACTATGTCGAGAAGAACTGTACCAGGAAATACTGTGGACGTCACTTTCCCTTGTGTAAAGCTTTCTAGAACTGTATTATCAAATATTCTTCTACGTCAATGGCTGCTTGATAAGAATTTGAAATGTCTGTGTGATTATTTGTTTTTGTTTTTTTTTTCAATTAAAAACTAGTCATTAATGATTATGAATGTCAGTGGTGATTCATCGTGGAAGAAGGGTTTTGTGATTACTTGGTTTCATTGCATTTTTTTTTTCACTTTTTTTGTGTTGGGGGAAGGACTAGTGGAAATTTTAAGTTCGTACTTTTAAGAAGGGAAGAGAAATAATGTGAAACTTTGCTGGCTATAAACGCTAAGTCGGAGGACTTGTTAAAAAGTTAACGTGTGTAAAAGTTTATCCGAACCATAGCTCATCTTCTATATGCAATTAAAGTCTCGTTGAGGCCTTTTCAGATATGGGCATCTCCAATTTACCGGACTATAAATAAAGCAATGTAGAGCAAGTATTAATTAGTGCGTTTTGAGTTCCGAATCCTATTTTCACAATTTAGCGTATTAAAGAATTAACGACAGTTTATTTATTTATTCTTTTTTTAGGTTCACCAGGAATTTAAAAAGTATTCAAACAAAGCATGCACGTAGGCAGCTGGAGATAAAATTTAGAATCTGAAAGTTTGAATATTATCAATAAGGAAAAATGATAAACCCTTGCAAATATGATATATGGCATGATAAAATGAGGCAAAAACTAGTAAGCACCATAGAAATCTGGTAGCGTCAAGCATTTCAAATATTATATTATCTCAAACTCTTAACAAAGTAAAAAGATATATTGTTAAAAGTTGACAATCTAAATTGGCTGTAGCTTGAGAAATGGTCGCAAAAATAAAACACTTTTAGTACATAATACATTCCCAAATCACACATTGACTCCGGTTTGTACATGGACTTGATTCGCTCAAGCTATAGCGTCCGCATCCTGCTACTTTCTGCTGCCCTCACTTGAGAGAAATAAGGATGGGCCTGCAGTAAAAAAAATACCATTATGATAGAAACAATTTATTTCCCCTGAAAATTAGAATGTCAAACTTGAAACTCTTGTGCATGAGAGAAATAAGTGTGCTTTGAATTGGAGATGAGTGGTAAAAGATTAAATTGTGCATTAGGGAATTGTCCAAAGAAAACAGCCCATTTAAAAAAATAGAAAACGTGGAAATTGGAATATGCATATATGGAATAATTTATTTGCTCCACAGAATGACAAATTTAGGTGATAGAATGATAAGAGAATATAAAAAAAAAGGAAATGAAATATGAGCATCGCAGTTTTTGGTTACATAAACATAAATAGCCTCGTATAATATTACCATAGCTTCTCTTGCAGTTAACCTGTCCTGATGATCATATCGAAGGAGGTTATCAAGAAAATCAATGGCCTGCACATGAAATCAATGCCAATTCTTGGTGTTACCATTCATTATTCAAGAATCTAAAATTTAAAGGTTCAAGGTGCTGAAAATGAATATAAGATAAATGACCTCTGGAGAAACTAGATGCTGATTATCTGCATTAATAAATTTAGACCAGGGCTTCCTGCTGTGCCTGCAGGAAAATAGATGAATATATCAATACATGTTGGGAAATACTGATTCTAAACTACTAATTACTCAGCAGGACTTCGATAATGTATGTATGTAAGCGTCAATACTCATATGGAAAAGAAGGCATTGACATTAAGATATTTGCAGTGCGTCAAAGAACAACATCAAAGTCAACAAACTAATAAAAATTGAAAATCAATTGCACATAAGAAATTATTTCAAAATTACCTCCCAACAAGAGTATCAAGCTGAGGGTCAAGCTCTAAGTGATATTTGTTTAGATATGCATTCAACTCATCAGTCCCAAGTACCTGCAAATACACACGTACACAATGATCATAATTTTGAAATAAAAAATAATAGTAATAATAATAATAAAGAAAAGTAATACACACACGGTATATGGATGTGTCTCTACATATGTATTTGTTTTGGACAGCATCTCTACATATTTATAAACATGTAACAAACAAAAAAAGTGGTATTATCATCATAATCTTTGTTCTTGATATAAATATTCTAAAAATATCTATTTAAAAAAATGAGAAATCACTTATTATATGTTATTCTGTTAGAGAAAAATTTCACAGAATGTTTGTAGAAGCATATTGGCTTTTTGTTATTAAAGCTAAAAATAGAATTAGCATTACCTTGGCAATTTTTACAAGTTGATCATGGTTGTCATGGCCATAAAAGAATGGTTCCTTGCGAAATATCTGGCATAATTACAAGTGAAATAAGCAACCACAACTGAAATTGGATCCTTCAGAGCAACAATAAATTATCGGCACAGGCATTTTAAAATGCACTCTGCGTCAAGCAAAATAAGTATTCTAAGTAGAATCCAATGACTACAATGTTACCATTCCAGCAAACATGCAACCAAGGCTCCACATGTCTAAAGAATAGTCATAATCTTGCAAGTCAACTAAAAGCTCAGGACCCTTAAAGTATCTGAAAAGAAAGGAAAATGAAAGTTTTGATCTTTCCACAAAGGATCAAAATTACAAATGAAAAATGAAAAGTAACAGAAGATTTTTTTTTTTTTTTTGAAAATGTGAATTCCATGCATTATTGATGATATCAATTCCATGCCTTTTAAAAACTTACCTTGAAGCAACACGAACATTATATTCCTTTCCTGGATGGTAAAACTCTGCAAGTCCCCAGTCTATAAGTCGAAGTTTCCTTAACTCATGGTCTATCATAACATTGTGAGGCTTGACATCTCTATGCATTATTCCTTGGGAATGGCAGTAATCTAATGCCTGCAAAGCAAGAATAATCAAGGTGTCGCTTTTCAAAGTATGGAATTACCAGATTTGCCCTCTCTCTCTCAACCAAGTACTTGATGGGTAGTATGAAAACAGATCTTACATATATGCCTAAGATTTAATACATGAAGCCACCCACAATAAAAGGATAATCTTTAAAAAATGAATAAATGAACGATTCTTTTTAAAAGTGAGAACAACTCAATTGCAATAACGTTTAAGACAAAACTTACTCACCGCATCCTCCAAAAACTCATTAAATTATAAATATTCACAAGAATATGTTGACCCAGACATCCCTCACACATAGGACACATTGAAAACTAGAAACTTCTAAAATTGATTTTTGGAGATTGGGATAATTTTCACATTGATCGTGATTATGCAAACCAACCAAATTAGATAATGCATAATAGCACCATGCCATAGGATATGAAAATACGCTAGAGAAGTTTATAGCTTCCAAAGATATAAAACGCGAACCAAGATTATTTTATATGCAAACTAGTGGCCATGCAATAACACACACAAAACATTAGAGACCCCAGTCACTTGAATAAATGAACACGCCATGGTCTTAAGAGATGTTAAACACTTCCTCGTCAAAGTTCCAAAGCTATTAAAGAAGGAAAACAAGGATAATAACAGAGAAAACGTTTGACAAGAAGTGCCTTCTCATTTTGATATATATTTATCCTTAATATTAAAAGATTGACCCATTGGTTACTTAGTTCCATACTGTTATAAGCCTTATCAGCATCCAACAAAATGAAGCATCACAGGTGGTATAAATTGAGAGGGAAAGAGAAATTTTGTTTCCTACTCACACGAGCCCATATCCTTGCTTTTCTATCAGTTTTTAATTCAAACTGAAAAGAAGCAAAATGTAATAAATTCAACGCATAAATTACCTTGAGAAGCTCATATATATAGTAGCGAATGTCATAATCAGTCAGAGTGGGGTACAGAACTTTGAAATCTGTACTGTTCACATACTCAAATATCAGGCTAGGCGTTTTAGAGTGTTGATCTCTGACAATATCAAGAAGCTTGACAACATTTGGCCCCCCACAAAGGTTCTGGAGTATCTTGATCTCTCTCTTTATCTGCAAAAACATCATTTGAAAGACAGAGTTAGCTTTTAAAGGTAATCATGAATTTACAGCTACAATCAAAACAAAATAACCACATATAAAAATACACACATTAGATATGATAATACTTCTTTTTGTATCCTGGGGTTCCTAATGCACTCTGTTATACTTTCTATTGCAAACCATACAGTATAATCAAATCAAACAAAGCATGAGCCCTGCAATAATAGTTTCCATGAAAGCATAGATCATTAACATCCTACTCGTTCTCCTGGATTGAAAGATTAAGTTACCTTCTTTTTCTTGACAGGCTTGAGGATCTTGATAATGCACCGCTCATTGCTATTGACATTTATGCCTTCAAAAACCTCACTGTACTTTCCCCTTCCTACTTTCCGAACAACCTCATAATCATCTTGATTGCTGAAAGGCACAACGCAGTAAGGTTTTAAACAAAATGCGTAAAAACAAAGAGCAAAATGATTCCCTTATGAATTAAGGGTATTCAATTAATAGCCCGAACCCAGACAATAGACTGAAAACAGTATCAATTACTTCCCTCCTATACTCTCTTATACCAATATATCTTGTCTGAATCAACCATGATCAAGCACATGCAAGTACAACTTCCTCAACTTTCACAAAATTAAAGCATCTAAACATGATTTCTAATCAAGAAAGAAGATCCAATATAGAAACCAGCAGACCAAGCATAAAAAGCACAATCTATATGCTACTTGCTTCAAGGAAAAAAAAAAAAACTAAAAAAAATTGTGAATTAAAGCTGACCAACTAAGCCATAGGTTCTAAAATTGAGAATCTCGATTTTTTTTCTTTTTCGATTCCCATAGTTTTAACGGCAAGCAAACAAACCAAAACGGAATACACGGTCCCAAATCGAACCATAACGTGAAAATATTAGCATTTTGTTTCTAGAAACATAAGAGACTAAATTAGGTTAAAATTCTTTACCCCCATTGAACGGTGAGGGACTCGTAGTCCCAGTACTCCTTTGGGCGAAGGACATTGACATCGGTGTAGACACGAGCTTTCGACATGGCTGGGAGATTCAAACTCAAGATCTCAGCAGGCTTGGTCTGGTCGACCTTATTGTAGCGGCTAACGAAGGTGGTGGTGGTAGAGGTGTTGATGATGATGACAACGTTGTTGTTGTTAGGTGGGTTTGGAAGAAAAGAGAAGCGCAGGTTAGGAGGGTGCGCAACCGGCGCACGGTAAGCAAAGAGGGCACACACTAGGAGGATCCGGAGGAGTAGTGCTGGTTTGTGCGCATCTTTCATGTGCCGCACCACAACCCCATTACATGCGCTTCGCTTTGATTCGTTTCCAAAAGCTCCTGGGTTTCGGGCTCTTTTTTTAATTATTATTATTATTATTATAGAAAGTCTAATGTACAACTGTGTTAGTTGTCCTTTATTATTTTTATTTATAATGTGTTTATTTAGTCATTTATAATTATATAACACATTATCCAATGGTAAAATAAAATTTGTGAATCATATAAAAATTTATTGTATAACTGCTTACGATTGATTTGATTTGTTGCACTGTATCATATATTTAACGGTTGTATATAATTTTTTTTTTTTAACAATTAATGTGAGTTGGTCCTGTTAATCTATTTATTAATCATGTCTAATTTTTTTAATTGTAATATGTGTTTTTAATATTTATGTTAAACATGTTAATTTATATAAAATATTTTAAAAAAATATTATTACTGTTTATATTATTTTAATATTGTTACATTTTAATATATTAAATATTTTAATGTATTAATTTAATTTTGTGCCATTAAACATGCTAAGTTGACACTAATATCTTAATTAAAACTATTTGTAGGCTTGGCACAGGTAAAAAAGAAAAAGAAAAAAAAAGTTAGTTAACTAGCCTAAATTTTAGGTCCGAGTCGACAACTCTCACTCCCCCAAATATTGAATTTTTTTCCCCCTAGAAAACAAATTTTCTTCTTTTTTGGTGTGTGTTTAGAAAGAGATAAATTGTTCAATTTGAAAATTCTGGTGGGTTCGAATTAAGATGTTGCTGCTTATAAAAGTTCAGTGAGTTGTTGGCACTTTGGGTTGGTACGGTCATGGTATCTATCTATATGGGTTCCAAAAAGTCATTGGTTCACCAACTAATTACTATAAGATTAATCATTAACAACAACCAATTTGCCAAAAGTTAAATGTTTTTAAAGCAATTACAATGTTATCTAATAGAGACTTGGACAAAATACATCAGTCTTGTTAAAAAGATTTGTTTCAGGATCTATCACAATTTGTGGTGCAGGTATATCTTTCTGTCTGAAAAGGAGGAAACAAAATTAAAAAAATAGAAGAAAACGTTGGAAGTGAAAAAGAATGCTTTCCCATCCATATATTGGTGGCAATATGAGATTCTCATTCATTTCATTCTTCATACAGCTTTAGGTTGGATTTGCTCAAAATCAAAAACTTCAAACATGAGGCGCCTGACATCTGGCTTCCCATATACTGAGTACGAGAGCCCATGAAGGGCTTGTTGAACAGCCGTTGTGGCCGGATTTCTCAGTCTCCGGTTGTGCTCGTATTTATCTCGAACCTCTTCAGAATAGATGATGAATTGATGGAGTCGCTTGTCTCTCAAATACCTACCGCAGAACTTGTTCATGAGAAGACGGCGATGCCTCTCCTGTATCCATTTTCCTGGAGCATCTAAATGCTTCATCAACAACCTTTCAGCCATTACAAGATCCTATCAATGACAACAGCAATTGTTAAACATGTCTATCCCATCTTTAATTATAAATGAGAAAGCAAAATTTGTATTCTAACAAAAAGTTGAGAGCGAAAGCATTCATCTTTCATTTGCTTTGATAAAGTAAAATTCCTTACCTGGATCTTTTGGCCAAGATATTCTAATCGCTCGTAGCAAAACCGGGGATGCTCAAACTTGTGCTTCGATGGATGCAAGAAACATAGCTGTATGTAAAATCAAAGAATAAACAGAATATAAATCGTCTATTATAATTGATATCATATCCAATTTATCCTAAAAACGAGCATTTGCTCACAAAAAGGTAGTGATTGTACAATCATGTGCTTTGATAAGTCATAATATTTATTTGCTTTTTGTGGTCTGTTCATTCATCATCAGCACTAAAGGATACTGTGTTTTTCAATGACTATAAGCAAACTTATGTTTGAAGATGTAGGAAGGAAAATAAGTACCTGGAGCCCAAGTCCAAGTTCAATGATCCTGGCTTCTGTTATTTCTGGTATTCTATCTGTCATTTTCAAGGGATATCCAAGTGCTCGCATGACGTGTGGTCTGCTATCATAGTCCCATACATTTCCTCTGAATCGATGCATGCCTGGTGGAACACAAGCCCTGAAGAGCCTCGGGTGTGCAAAAAGAGCATCTTCTGGAGGCTGTAAAGGGACAAAATATATTATTACTGTATGTTTTCAAAGTTTAGATAACTGAAAATTTCTGACTACTAAATCACTACTTTAATAGTACAACACGAATGATAAATGGGAAAAGTTGCTACGCTTGTCCAGTGCAGAAGTACTTGGGCAGTCCTCTAAACTGGAAAAGCTATTGCCCTTTTATGACTTAACTGAAGCAACAAGTATCCGTATCTAGATGTTTATCCAGTCTAATAATCCATTCTCCTTCACTTTCTCACGCTTGGATATGCAAAGTGTGAGCATAACGCAGCATATTCCTAAGAAACCTCAGTGGAGGCTTGAGCAATATTTCTGTGTTTCCCTTGAACAATATAAACAAAACAGAAAGATAATATAAAGCTTGCCTTGTAGGCAGCTACATCCTGCCAGCTGAGTTTGTTGTCTTCAAATTCAACAGAAACATAATCAACATCTTCAAGTTGTCTCCTCAGTTTTGGTTGGCTGTCCTCAGACTCTGGGTCCATTCCAAATACTTCAAAAAGAATACGATATACTTCTGGCATGCCAAAACACAAATAGATTGCCCCAAAAAGGGCCCAGAAAACAGACCTGCCCAAAAAAAGAATACATATATGAATATAAGCTTAGTTTGCATTTGATTTGCATAATGTTTGTGTTGTATTGTATGAAGGGTAGCTATGGCCTTCGAAACCAACATAAATCTTAATGTCAACATGTACATGATGTGTTCTTATGTTTCATTCTGTCAACTGTCAAATTTCAACCCTCCTTTACACTGAGGTAAGGAGACTTTCCTTAAACTGACTCTGTTAGTATCTAGTAGAAAGTTTTCAAAGAACATTATCCTCTTGGCTCTTACTAATTAGAAGCTGTAGGAATCTGAAGTATTACTTCAGAAAGTACAAAGAATGATATTCAAGCATATGGAGTTTTTAAATTTAAAATCATCAAATCATTTGAACAAGCATTGTGAATGTAAAGCACAATGAATGCTTTAATACTTTTCAATTAAATAAAGACGATAGGACAAAAAAAGGTATGATCTTCATTTTATGTTTATTCTTGAGCTTAATATAGCCAGGTAGACCATGCATATCAGCTTTAATCAATGGTTTAAGACAGAAGAGAAATATAAAATTACAGTTACCACCAAGTAAGTGTTATATCGTAAAATTTAACAGCACAGTAGGAGGAAAAACTGGAAATTTGCTCGTTCCTCTATCTGCTAAGAGGCATAAGGAGTGACAGATTATCAAATATAATATTAACCCAGTAGCTCCTTAGGTACTCATATAGACCATACAACAACAAGCACAACTAGAGACTACTCAAACAAGAATTTTTATCATATGCAACAGTAAGCAGCCCTTTAACAAAGCTCGGAAATCAATGAAAGTCCTTAAACACGTCTTATGTTTATGGCTCATTCTGTCGAGCAATCAGATTCATAAGTATCTTTTGCTGCACTACTACAATACCTATTTATCTTGCGTATAATGTGTCAATTTCAAACTCAAAACTTTTGAACTTCAATAAGACTATCCGACTGATTAGCATCATTTTCAAGCATCCATGATCATATCAAGGGACCATAATAAGAACCAAAACATAACAAAACAAAAAAAAAAAAAACAATTTAAAACAAAATTGAAAAACAGAAAACAAACTCACTTCACAGGTGGTTCCCGGTCTTTCCTAACCATCTTATCCATATCATCATAAGGAAATATCAGATTCTGCAAGCTAGCAGCTTTAATCCACTTGGGCATATTCTTCTTCCCAATAAACGCAAAAACTCTCTCTCTCATCGGACCAGGAGACTCCCTCGGATACCGCTGCAAGAAAAACTCAGCCAAAGCCAATTCAAGCACATACTGACCCAGAAAGCACAACCTCGAATGCCCCGACCTCACGTGCCGGGCATTCGTTCTCTCACAAGAGGGATGCTGAAACGCCAAGTAGAGCAGAGTATCGAATTGCTTCGCTGGGTTATCATCCCCTAACCCATCGGACGGCTCCAGAGGGTACCCAAGGGCTTGCTTGGCCTCAAGCAAATACTCGTCAATCCAAGTCTTATCGGCATTGTTAAGCCGCGAAGACGGCAAGCAAGAACTCAGCAAAGGAAACGATTTGAGAGACAATTGGGGGCTATTCAGAAACCTTTGCGCTAACTTTTTGTCATCCAATGGAGGCCTAAGTATGAACCTCTTTGGGGGCACCTTCTTCCTCGGAGAAGTAACTCTTTTACGCTCCGCGAGCTCTTTGAGGAGTCTCTGGGGACTGTTTTCGGGGAGTTCTTTTTGTGGGTCCACTGCAACAGCAAGAATTCGAAGATTTTGTGGTTTGGGGTTAGTGATTTTGTGGCTATTTAATCGAATTTGGATTGGAAAAGGAAAGAAGGAGGAAGAGAAAGAGTAATTGCTACAGGAGGGGGATGAACATGGTTTCTGGAGGTGCATGAAGGAAGAAGAAAGTTCCATGAGTATATTAGTCGATCAAAACGTTAAGATGGTTTTCAGTGAAAACTAGAACAGAGAAATGGCATTGTGGTAGTGGGCTTGGGTGCCATTGATGGAGGGTTTTGCACAGTGCGATGCGTTTGCAGGGTTTTAGAGGGTGGATAAGGTGGGGAAGCGTGGCACAAGCTTAGCTCCTGTTTCTCGGATTTTTTCCACTTCATTTTCCCATAGCGATTCAACTTTCACTTTATTACCAAAAATAAAAAAGTTTCAACTTTCACAAACATTTTCTTTTTAACATACACCGCCAAATTTCTTTCTAATTTATTCACAAATATAAAATAAATAGACTTTTAACAAATTTCAGTCGATATTTAAAAATTGAACACGCAACTTACTATACAGTTTGATTGTAAAAAACAAATTTACAGTTTGTAGCACTTTCATATAATTAATGCGACAATTCTTTTGATTAACACAGCAAATATATATATATTTAGAAAGTGTATTTAATTAAAATTTTAAATTTTTTTTATAAAATTAAAAAATTATGTGTATTTAATATAAATTTTTTAATAAAATAATGTATTCAGCCTAGATTTTTAATTTTTTTTTTAAAATTTATAAAGTGTTTGACCGAATAAGAAAGGGTGATTGAAATTCTAAATCCGGTTTCTTCTTTTATCCTATGTTTGGTAAAGATGTTGTGTTCGCTTGAAGTAGATAACCACCGTTGACGATGTGTTTTGGTGCTGGTGTTTCATTTGAGTTTTACAATTGCTTTTAATAGGTCATCTTGAAAATTTTGACTTGGGAAATGTCACTTCCCACTGCTATATACCCTTCAGCTCTCTTATTCAAAACAGTACTTCATAGAGTAGTCAGATCTGTGCTTGATTTCCCCTTTCCCACCAAGTTTTACAATCCCTCACTAGCCTCTTGAATAATTCAAGATAACCAAGATCAATAAATTAATTTAGCTGATAAACATTAACCTCGTTCAGTTGTTTAGACATTAACTAGAGATAGAAACATTAACCTCATTCATAATGTGTAGGAATTGACCCAAAAAGAAAAAAGAAAAAAGAAAAAAGAAAATATATATATATATAGTGGTGTTGAAATGGTAAGAGAAAGAACTTGAAAGTGTTGTGGCATGCAAATCATACAACAAAGTTCATTTAAATATTTGAGTTTGTGGTCAATTTTTTAGGTTGTGTTGTAAAGTTACTTGGATTAAAAAGGTGAGATCATTCTATAATTTTGATGTTCTTTTGTCTAAATTTTATGGGTTATTTATGTGTAAAATATGCTTGAATTAATTTAATCATGGTTGCTGCCAATAGTAGGTAAAGTAGCATGTCTTGCTAATGTTCACATACTTGTATGTACTGATTTTTCTGGTTTAGGTCTTTTTCCCTGTTTGTTGCATACTTCTTTTTCTCTGTGGTATCAGCCATACTTTTTATGATTTTTGATGCTTTTAATCGGATATGTTATTTGAATTAGTTGTATGAATTGTTTACTTTAATGCTATTTATATGGATATGAACAATATAATGATAATTGTGTTATGTTTATTTATTTTATAATGTTTCTAATATTTTTGTTATTTTTATTTATAAAAATGCAACATTTAATTTTTTAATATATAATTATATCAAAGTACAATAAACTTGTGATTTGGTTTGAAAAATAACCTATTTTTCTCTATTTATTTTTTTACGTTCATTTATTTTTGCTTAATATGAAAAATAAAATATTTAATGTATTTTCAAATACTAAAAAATAAACACAATTATAATTTCGGATATTATTTTTAAAATAAATATTTATTATTAAGGTATTTAAAATTTTTATTCTGTTAAAAAAATATAATTTTGTTACTATTAAGCCTATATATATTGAAAAGTTAATGAAATTATACTAATTTTTTTTTTAAATAAAAGTCAATATAACTGTAAAAAATATTTTTATAAAGCACGAAACTCCGTAATAGAATCATTGCAGAATAAAAGTATAACGGTTGAAAATATAAAAATCTATAAAAGTTGTTTAAAGTTTATAATAGTCATTAAAAATAAGAATAAAAATCATTCAAATTTTATGAAAACCATTTAAAAAAAATCAAAGTCGACTATATTTTTATAAACTTTATAAAAGTCTATAAAAGTTTAGAAGTTAAAAAAGTTTACAAAAATCTTTTAAAGTCTTAATTAAATACATTTCACTTATTATTTCTATTGCTACATCAATTATGAAAACTCACAAACAGATTCAACTTGTAATATATAAATCGAGTCAAAATTAAATAAAACATGCCTTATAAATAAATTAACATATAAATTAACAAAGTTATATATATATATATATTTTTGAATGCAAGAATTCGAATTCCAGATCTTTGGCTGAGGAAACGTATTTTAATTGGTAATAAAAAAAATTAAAAGCTAGATTATTTGAATCAATAAAAAGAAAATGTTTAAATAAATGAATCAATAATCATTCTCAATTTTTTTTTTGGTGAATACTAATCATTCTCAATTGGGTTATTGGTCAGAAAGACGTTGATACCAATATTGCAGTTCATAGGTTCTAAAGGAATTCTTACAGATTTATTACAAAAATCTAGTGTCAGAACATAACGAATCCTATATATTACCATATGCAATCCAACGGTAATAATACTTAGCAGACCGGACATTACACATTCAACGAGAATTTGTATGGAAAACAACTTCAAGTCTAAAACATTTAATTTTAAAGCACCTTGAGGTGATGGTTCCAAATCAACATTTCATGGCAAATACGACAACGACACTTGTAGAATTCAGACAGACGATATAAACAAGAAAGCAATGGATACACCTTTTCCTTTGAAAAAGAAATGTGGATGCACTAAGCAATTAAGCAACCCACATGTTGAATTAATGATGGAACTTCGGCAGCTGAGAGTACACAAGAATTAAACTAGAAACTGAACTATTTTTAGACTTTATCCCCTAATTTTCTTTTTCTTTTTATATATACATAAACAAAATTCTTAAAAGAATTTGTCCTGGCTGTCACATGGACATGTTCCACACAATACGAGTATGTAAAAATAGCTATATGACATTTATTGGTGGAAAGCTTATAGTAGGAAAAACATAATATGATGAAAATGCATTGCATGTACAGGTACCTTCTAATTCGAGCACTGTATATGCTACTCAGTAGACAAAAACAAGATGTTCCCTCCGAATTTGGTAAAAAAAAGGAAAAACGATTTAACTTGATGAGGACGAAAAGATCATCTGGGCACGTGGAAAACTAAATTGAGGAATTTTTTACATTATAACCATGTAATTGTACTGAAACAATCAGCATCTATAACTGAAATAACACTGTCCAGAAGTAACATTATTTTTAAATGAAATAATATTGTCCATAAATGAAATAATATTTACCAAAATTCGTATGAGATAACATTATCAATAAATAAAATAACAAAATTATTAATGAGTTAATATTAGTATGTTACTCCGTTTATGGATAATATTATTTTATTTATAAATAATGTTATATCATTTATAGATAATATTACATCATTACGAATTTTTATAATGTTATTTCATTTATGAACAATATTACTTTATTTATGTATAATATTATTTTATTTACGAATTACATTAATTCATTTATGCATATTTAGGTGTTTTAGTATTTTGCTTTAACAAAATTTAGACCCTTTAATAGTTTAAGCTTCTTCTCTTTTTTTCTTTTCTTTTTTTTCTATTAAAAAATTTATGTTGCAAATAGCTAGTAATCATTTCAAAGCTTTTTTAACTGGATTTTGCAACGGAATGCCAGATCTTTTATGGTTGCTGATTCATACATGCTAGTTTTAGGTTGTAATCCTCTTTCCAGGGAGGCTTTTTATGCTTAATAAAGTTATTGTATTCAACAAAAAAAGCTTCAGTCCAGGACAGTTGGTAGGACTAGAAGATAAAGATAGTAATAAATCTAATTTGGCGTTCACTGTAAACAATCTCCCCTGCCACATAAATTTGCACCCGCACTTTATCTATTTCCCACCACCACAGATTTTCTCAATGAACCTTAAAAATAGTAAGCCCGTGATCCATGTTCTTTCATATGACTGATACAATAATCATATACATAAAATCCAGGTCTTTTCAATAGCCACGAAGCAAGCAATTCCTTGCAGTAGTTGCAGATTAATTGGATCGTCTTCTTTCCATTTTTCTTTTTTAATGTCTAGATTGAACCTATCCGAAGCAAATAATTTTTATTTTATTTTATTATTATTATTATTTTTTGGGATAACAAACCAGCATTAAAGCACAAAAGATCAAAAGCAAATCTTCAAACACAGCATTCACACTCCTCGCGTGAAGGGGACCATCTCATATGGATCTTGTTTAGCTATAGAAATGTTCAATCGTCCTTTTTATGGCTGACTTTTAAGCAAATTTCATAGAGCCAAAGCAAAGGGCTATATGCTGTTCTGAAGTGACAGGTCTACACCGACTAGCTCTCTCACAAATACAGAGCAATTTACAAGTGTAAAGTACAAATCAAAATTCAGCAGGAATAATAAATTCTGGCGTTGCTTGTGATATAGATCACAGAATTACATCTACTTATAAGATGATGAATTAATTCAAGTATGATTTTCCTCCTGTAGGCCGTACACTACCCCACTCGACAAATGAAGGGCAATCATCATTTTTTTTTCGCTCTTCTGTTAGTGTAGGTCACACTTCTTATCTTTTTAGAAAAACTTTTTAGCTTTGCTTCGCTTAGTGCCTTGAGAGCCACAAAATATTAGGCAGTGTGTGTAGGGGTAGCAACTTGTTTGTTAGTTCCTTCCAGATGTTTTTACTTAGCTAAGTTGTAATCTGAGAATTATAAGGCTGTCTGAATCAATCTAAAGAATAATTTTCATTTTAATATATAGTCTTGTTATATAGAAGATAAGGAAAGCACATGTAAACATAATTGTTTTCAAGTTTATAGAATTTTCTGTAAAAGAAAAAGAAGAAGATCTGTAGTAACTAGAGTTTTACTTGGTAACATTGCCAAGACTCTTTTGTTTTTTTTTTCCATGTCTCTATCCGTCCCTTGCTGTTCCATATTGTACCCATTTATTGATTTGCTGTTTGGTTTATACTGAATAAGTGTTTTTAAGTGTGCAAGTCAAAAAAGAAAAGAAAAGGAAAAAAAAGGTCTCAAAGATGTACGGATAATCGGATCTTATATGGAAATTGACAAATTGGCCCTTAATGTTGTTGTTTTTTTTTTTTTTTCATCTATGCTTTTGGAATTATTAAAAGCTAATTCAAAAAAGAAAGGGGTAGACCGGTAGAGGCCAGCGAGGCAGGGATTATTTAGACTGATTGATGGGGCCGTAAAGATTGTTGTGCTGCATTATTTGCACTACGAATCCAATGAAATATACAAAGCTTGTAAAATTATTTTATACACTGTGATCAATTGGTGGGTTTTCCTGTCTAATGTTCAATCACCGTTTAGAAGGGACCCTTTAAATTTTTTCGTTGGTGTGAAGGTACTTTCTAGAAGTAGCCTTTTGATTTCTATGTTTGGAGCTATTGTCTTCATTAAATAGTAAGCTCTATCAAATTCACTGCCTTTCCAATTACCTTTCTTTTCTGAGATGAAATGTAATTTTTTTTTTTACCCATTTTCCATAATGCTTTTTTCCTTTTCTTTTTTTTCCTTCTCAATAAATTTTTTATCAAATTGGATTTCCTTAATTATCTTTTCTGTGCTTGATAAGCCCTCTGTCTCAAGAAGCAAGATAATAGGAAGAGAGCTCGGTTAACAGATTTAATGCATTTAATCCATAAAGTTACGAACCATTAAAAGGACAGGTCTAGTGGCAAGTTCAGAATGGTCTGGCTGATTTTGCTGCAAAGAAAGCTTTCTCTTCTAGCTTGCTGTTCAATATATTTTCTTATAATGTAGATTTTTTGCCTAAGGAAATCAGGGATTTGGTTGCAAGCAATTCCTTAGGTGCTGCTGTTAGGGTGTAACTTTGTAACTCTCACTGCTGGGAGTTTCTTTTGTGCCCTACTAATGCAATTCATAATTACTCAAAAAAGAAAAAGAAAAAAAAAAAAGTCTAATGGGATTGAATGCGGTTATTTTTGGTTTCTTCTTTTATGAGTTATGACTTACGAGTATGAAGATGAAAAAGATTAACTAGAACAGAGAGTTCCAAGGAGTTAGATAGGAAAAAAGATATTAACTTTTGGTTTCTTCTTCTAACCTTTAAAGTTAAAACCATTGATTGAGAAAAGAGGTTTATAATTACATAAGGTTAATGTTGTACTTTTCTGAAAATCTGTAACTCTAATTTGTAATCAATGAGAGAACAAACCATTTTCTTGTATTTAGGCTTATTATTCTCTGGATTTAACATTGAGATTGAATAACCAAAAGTTTGATAGAAAAAATAAAGATGGGTATTGGGTACTTTTGTGGATGGGATTGTTTCTCACGTGAAAATTTATAACGTTAGCCGCCAATAGACAACATGCAATTATCTCATCCTTAAAATCAAATTCCCCAAGCCACACCACACACTATGAACCTTCCCACCTTTTTTTTTACTACCCCTCTGAAATCCATTAATACCCTTTATGCCATTCATTTCTTTTTATTCTACCCTCTTTTGAATTCTTTGTCTAGCCAAAATCAGTAGGCCATTTTGGATAATTCATTGAATGTGACGTTTCTGTGTGAGGTTGGAGATTGGATAATTTCAGTCATTAGAGGAAGTTGGAGTTTTGAGCTATTATTATTGAAACAATATGTTGCAGTTGAGCTTCTCATTGAAAGTTTGAAAAAGTTGAAAAGAAACAAAAGAGTACTGAGAATAAATGTCGATTAGTCGTGCTTCACCATTACTACCTTGTTGGAGAATTGTGTATCTCAAGGTCGTTTATTGGCTTCAAATATGCACTATATGATGGAGAAATGATCATGATAAAGATTCCTCAATCACTACCATGGTGGATCTTGATCAGAAGGAAGCTGCATCTAGTACTGTCAACATGTCCTCTAAAAAGAAAGAGCTTCTTTCAACTGCCCTGAAGAGAACCAGTGATTGGTTTGCTTCCTTTAGCGGTTTTATTTTTTATTTTTGGTTTTCTTCTTCTCTTCTAAAGCATCACAACTTTAGTTATGTTTTTCCAATGCAATTTGATTGATTGTTTTTCTTGAAGAAGATAGAAATCAAAATCATTAAGATGGTATTTTCGAAATTTACAGGATTTTTTCTCAGGAGATTCCAAGCGATGTTAGTATTAATGTTGGAGGAGTTTCTTTCTCATTACATAAGGTATCTTAATTTTCAGTTTGAAGCATGAAACTTTTTTAACCATATGAGAAGATTAAAACTGCTATCCCTAGAGAACTATATATATCTAAGTTGTTGAATATTTACCGTTTGTTATTTAGTATGAATGGAAAAAAAAAAAAAGAAAAAGAAAAAAGGAAAATGGGGCTGCAACAAAAATCTATAACATGCATATACTGTTTGAATATTAGTAATTTATATTCATTTGGTACCTTGATTTGCAGTTTCCATTAGTCTCAAAGTGTGGACATATTAGGAAACTGGTATCAGAATCAAGTGATGCTGATCTTTCTGTCATCGAGCTTCACAATGTTCCGGGTGGAGCAGAAGCATTTGAACTTGCAGCCAAATTCTGCTATGGAATTAACTTTGAGATAGGTACAGAAAACATTGTGATGCTCAGATGTGTGGCAGAGTATCTTGAGATGACTGAGGACTATGCAGTTAGAAACTTTGTGGGCAGAACTGATGCCTACTTGAATGAAGTGGCACTAAAAAGCCTATCAGGTGCAGTATCCATTTTGCATATGTCAGAAAACTTCCTTCCAACAGCAGAGAAAGTGAAAATGGTGAGCAGATGCATAGATGCTATTGCTTATATGGCCTGCAAAGAGAGCCAATTCTGTATGTCAGGTAGGAGTAGTGAGAGCCTCACCGACAGTGTGATTTCTTCCACTGTGCCTCAGCCAAAACCCATTGTTGATTGGTGGGCTGAAGATTTAACTGTCCTTAGAATTGACATGTTCCAGAGGGTTCTGATTGCAATGATGGCAAGAGGGTTTAAACAATATGCTCTTGGGCCAGTACTCATGCTCTATGCACAGAAATCTCTACGAGGTTTGGTGAGACCTGACTCCAAAAATAACTATGAAGTTTCAATCAAGGCCTTTAGTCTTTAAATGCTTAAATCTTTTCTGGTGCAGGAAATATTTGGAAAGGGAAGGAAGAAAGTGGAGCCACAAGAAGAACATGAAAAGAGAGTTGTGTTGGAAACAATAGTGAGTCTCCTGCCAAGGGAGAAAAACACAATGTCGGTTAGCTTTCTTTCCATGCTGCTTCGTGCTGCAATATATCTCGAAACAACTGTTGCTTGCCGGTTAGATTTGGAGAAGAGGATGGGGATGCAACTGGGACAGGCAGTTTTGGACGATCTCTTAATTCCTTCATATTCATTTACTGGGGACACATTGTTTGATGTGGACTCTGTGCAGCGTATTATGATGAATTTCCTTGATTATGACTCGGATGGGAACCATTTGGGGTACAATGCAGAGAATGTGTCTCCTCCACCAAGTGACATGGAACGAGTTGGGAAGCTAATGGAGAATTACCTTGCTGAAATAGCCTCCGATCGCAACTTATCTGTTTCAAGGTTCACTGGTCTTGCTGAACTTATTCCAGAACAATCAAGGGTAACAGAAGATGGAATTTATAGAGCCATAGATATATACCTAAAGGTGCATAGTCTACTTCAACTTCATATACATCTTTTACCTTTAGTGTTCTGTAACATATCGTTTTCATAATTCGTTTGGTCCTTTTTAAGTAAAAGCTAGAGTGTTACATTAAATAGGTGCTCAAACCCATACTTTTGGCAGTAAAATTCTTTTGAGAATTTTTAACATTTTTCAAACACCATACCATCACACATCTCTAATCCCCATTTACCTTCATCCTCAAGGTAACAAAAAAAATAAAAATAAAAACAAAACAACAACAACAACAACAAAGGGAGAAAGAAAGAAAACACATTTTTATGTCATGAACTATGAGATGCATAACATGTATAACAAATGAGGATCTTGAAATGTTCCTATAGAATATATAATGAAATTGTCACTTTCCATATTTCTGTTCTACTACTAACAAACCAATCCCTTGACAAAGTTGAAATCTTCATATCCTGCCATTATCCCTGATCACTCTTAATCTCGGTGGATATCCCATTGGGAAAATTTTCCTTTCATTTACATATATTTTATATGTTTTATATGATTGACAGGCTCATCCAGCTGTGAGTGACATGGATAGGAAGAAAGTTTGCAGCTTAATGGACTGTCAGAAACTTTCCCGTGAGGCCTGTGCTCATGCTGCTCAGAACGTTCGGCTTCCTGTTCAAACAGTGGTTCAAGTTCTTTACTATGAGCAAGAACGCCTTAGAGATGTCATGAATAGCAGTCTAATAGGCAGTGAATCCCCTGCTCTTCCTTCCAAACCCAATTTATATTCTACAGATATACACCCAGTTACAGATGAGCTTTCCAGTCTAAAAAGAGAAAATGAGGACCTGAAAATAGAGCTAGTGAAAATGAAAATGAGATTGAAAGAGATTGAAAAATCAGGAACAAAATCTGCAGCTAGCAGTCCAGCAAGCACTTTGTCATCTTTTGATAAGCCACCTCTGCCTCGAAAATCCTTTATAACCTCTGTATCGAAGAAACTCGGTCGACTTTATCCTTTTATGCGTGCTGATGGAGTCACTACTCCCCATTCTAAAGGTCGTACAAAACCGAACAAAGATCGGCGACATTCCATATCTTGAGGCATTGTCTATTCTGTGAGCTCTGTGTTTACTATGTAAGCAGTCTGCTTTCTTACTAGTTTTTTTCTCTCTCTAAGGCTTCGTAATGGCTAGTTACTACATATGTTCTGTTTCTCTGTTCCCTTCTCTCTTCTGTTTACTCTTTTACCTTCTTCACTCTGTGATATTGTAAATAAATATTATTTTCTATATTTACTACAAGCTGCATAAGTTCAAGTGGAATTGATCGAGTGTATTACTTTTGGACATGTTGTATTCTACCCAAAACTAGTAGCTTCACTTTCAGCATAGCATTTAGCTTCTAGTTATTTGCATCAATGTGAATCCAACACTAAGAAACTCAAATAAAGATTGGTTAGCTTACTGTTAAAGAAATAGAATCCAGTATCTGGAATCACTCGGAAATTTGTAACTTTCAGTGCTTTGCAGGTAACTAAAAATCTCCGAAATCATTCGGCGGAAAGATTGTTAGTCACCCCTTTAGTTCATTATTCAGCAGAGTTGCTCAAGTTTGTTTGTAATGTAAGTGAATTGAAGTCCTAAAGAAACAGTAAAACCAGAATCTCTCTCAAAGTTGAAATTAAACCTTTTGGACGTCAAAGTTTCAAAATACCTGATTATTGCTGTTTGTGGGGTCTGTATCTAAATTATTGAATTCCTTTCAGATAAAGAGCTTTTGGAAAAGTAACCACCAAGTAGAGGGACAGGCTAGCAGTAGAGCATGTTCATGTCCAAGGCAAAACATCATGGAACCTAAAAGATGAATTGTTATTATTATTATTATTATTATTATTTTTTAACTTTCTGAGGTTCAGGGCATGGTCCTTTACGATAGGTATTATTCAAAATTATTTAGAGGTCCTTTTTTATAGTTTGGAATTGTGATCTGGTACACCCAGTGGCAGACACATGACTTTGCTTATTTCTAATTGTGGATATGTGAAGATTCAAGTGACGGGGTTAATCTTGCTCTGATACTTAATTGTTGTGGTAATATCACTTATACCATGCCAAAGACTTGTGAGTGAGGCATCATATACGTATGTTCCATTAAAGTTTTTTTGCTTAGTACACAAACGACTCCACTGACGCATTCCCTACCACACACTCACTAGAACCCTTCTTCTAGGAGCTCTCTTCAACTAATCGTAGCGCTCACATGCTAGGAGCCTACTCTCACTCATTTGAGTGGCTCAATTACATGGAACCTACGCAGCCCCTTTTATAGACATACAATGTCAGTTGCTTAACCGACTAATGGCTTCTAGTGAACTCCTAATTTTCGGTGCTCCTCAATGCAAGCTTAGATATTTTCTTCTCCAATTCCAAGACTTTACTTGCTGTCCAAGTTTATCAAATCAATGTTCATATAATTCATCAAGTTCCCTTGTGGATATAGCAAAAGTATGAAGAGAAGGAAGTTATGATTCGTTGATTATATACTTATTGAGGATTTGAAAATGACTTTTTATGCAAAAAATTTGAACAAGCTCTCACCTCATTTTCCTTTGCAATAAAAATAATTTCCAAGTCAAAATTTGAAAAGAATCGCAGATAAAATAGCCGTCAGACTTGAAGTACGACAATCTGAGATGAAAACGGCCAGAGATTTGTGATTCCTCAATCCTTCACTGTTCTCTTATAATTTTGTTTACCATTTAGAAGATTAAGCTGAGAAAAATGTACAAATATTCCACGGTATTGAATCAAAATTACAGTAATATCTGGTTGCAAACTTATAAAGCATGGTCTGCGGATTGATTCAAATTCTAGCAGGACTGAAGGAGGTTTTAATTTGCTAAATCTTATTATGTTTCTTTTAACCAGTAGAGTGAACTTCTATTCGAACATTTCCTACAGTTTTTGGCCAACTTATGAAGCATTACCACAGACTCTGATAGGTTGAAAAACTTTAATGAATAAAAATGTCACTTTTTAAAAAATTATACAGGTCATTCCAAGCCAGGGAAACAAGTAAAATCTTTATACATGACTTTGATGGACCTATTACATTAGAAAAAGCGAATCAGAAAACTCCACCCAAAACATCAATCACATAATTAGTCAATAAGAAACAGCCTAAAAAGAAAACCTTATCATATTGACCTTGATTAAAATCAAGTAATGTTCAAGCTCAAAACTTGAAAAAGCCAAGGAGACTGTTTCAGCCTCTCCTGTCTTAATTGCTCTTCTACATCAATATTGTTTTTACTTGCATTTTGACATCTTGATGCAGTGTCAGTCACACGGACGAGCCCAAGTTCGCAGCCATTGACTTCTAGTCTTTTCGTGTTTCTTATCTGATGGTGACGATGATGATGATGGGTCCGGGAAATTGTCCTGTTTATGTGGCTAGATCCAGTTGAAGAAGAAGAGAAACTTGGACATGAATCTGAAGTTATTGGTGCTTCTGATTTCCTTCTTCTATCGTTGTAACTTGTAGGACCCAGTGTTAACTCAATCTCACTCTCATCTATCATCTCTACCATTCCATTTCCATCTGAATCTGCAATGTACTCTTCAGCAGGCTGTTCTAAATCCAGTTTCTTTTGAGTGAAGCAAACTTCATTCTTTATGCTCCACCTCTCTTGATTAAACCGGCTCTTTTCGATGCTTTTCATCAATATTTTCTGGATTCGATATAGACGATGAAGTTCATATACCTGGAAAAACATACGTTGTTAACTCATAAGGGGTTGGAAAATTCAAATTAACATAACTGAATGAGAGTTAATTATCGCCTGCTCTTTGAATGTTTCCTCGTGCTTTAACATGGCCATCTTCATGAATTCCTTATCATATGGCTCAAAAAGATTCTCCATTTTGAAGCTGAAAAACCAAATTTCTTTCTACAAATTACTGAAAGTGAAACCTGAATTGTGGAAGTTCAATCAAACAGCTTCCCTTTTTTTCAGGAAATTGTAAACTCAGAAAAGCATCTGTAACTCCTTTCACACAATTGTACCTGCTAAATGAGGAAAAGTTGCAAATGTTTAATTTAATAGCTAGCCAAGAACTTCCATAGATTTTGATGGGGTTTTTTTTTGTTTATGTACAAAGGAAGAAAATCAAAAGGGGAGAGAGAGAGAGAGAGAGAGAAAAGAGGGACAGCAATTTGAAACACCAAATTAAAACAAATGGTTGATAAAAACATCACTTAAAAAATGTTGATCTGGGCCAGTATATTTGTCTTCTTGTTTTTTGATATTCACTTCCTTCCATTGGGTCATTTTGGGCCACTATAATAATTTCTCATACAAAAAATATCTTCCAAAACATGACAGGGAATCATCCTTTCAGCACAGTAATACCCCCTTATATCATGCGTGGCTTTTTTGTTATTATCCATATCTTTCACTTTTTAAATCGTATGCTTCTCAAGTACACCTATACCTACTGATCATCAATTTTTTGTTGTTACTTATTTCCCTGCTGCTTATAATATCAATTCCTCAGATCCTTCTTCTTCTTTTTTTCTTCATGTTCCTAGTATTATAGTTCTACATGTTATGATAATCTCTGTTGACATGTTTGAAATACGTAGCATCTTGTATTAATCCAAATATCAGATAAATATGACAAAATATTCTTCTTCTTACTTTAAATTATCATCAGAAGGAAAAAAGCTTTTGAATTTATTTAAGAATTTCATTTACATGAACCAAGTAAGCAAATTAAATTAACCCTCATCTAGTTTTTCTAGCGTACAGTTCTTTTTATTATCAGGAATAAAATTATTAATATTTATAGTGCTAGCTCTTTATGATCCGGTATTATTAAACTTCATTAATTATATTCACAAGACTGATTAATATATGTATTTAAACATTTATTACCATCTAAAATCTGCTGCTTTTAAAATATGAGATTCACAGTTTTTAAATCAGCTGCAAACTGGAAATTGAGGAAGTCAAAGCAAATTTCAAAACAGGTAATTGCTTTGAAATTATTTATCTATTTTGTTTTCTGCTATCCATGGAAAGGGAGAGAAGAGAAAATAAAAGGGTTATTGGTTTTTCTAACAAAGATTCATTTTGTTGAATTCCAAAATATCATAAAACCATGCATCAATGAGAAGGAAAAAAAAAACACACGAAATGCATCACTTTGAATTGGACTAATATACCAATCACGTTAAATGAACACAAATCCAATTTGAAGGTAATCCATCTATAAATTACCAGACAGAATACAAAGTTAAGAATTTTCTCACCTGTAGGAGGTTCAAAAGAGGAGGAGAAAGCAGCTTTGGTTGGATGTATATAGAAATTAAGGAATTGTTTGGAGGGAGTGCAAAAACAGGGTAGCTCTCTTTTCTTACAAACCCAAACCTGTGCTTTGTTTGATAGAGAAATGAGACTTTTTTGCCTTCACATTCCCCATCAGTATATACTGCAAACAGATGAAAATAATATATATATATATATTATATAGTTTAAAAAGTGTTGAAGAATTTAAGATTCTCTCTCTTTCTCTCTCTCTCACACACACACACACAGAAACCAAAGAGTTGTTGCGTTTGGGGTTTGAGGCATGCCAAACAAATCCCAGTGCCTCAACCAATCTTATTAAAGTTTTGTGAAAGAGATGCCTCAGACAAGTCCAGCACTGCACATATATTAAATTCATAAATATAAATTATTAATAAATATATAACTTAATCAGTGATTATATTATATTATATATATATATATATATATAAATCAGATTGGTTGAGGATCACAAACACAAGAGAGGCTTTTATTACATTCGCTAAACTCAAGACAATCATCAAAACTAATTAACAGCTTAGCCTGACAAGCTGAATCACATGCACCCAAGTATTATATATCAGGATACCACCACAGCCTAACAGTTGTCAGATTAATTATATATTAATTGTATTAATATATTTTTTTTTGGTGAATATTAATTGTATTAATATGATCAGTACAAAGGCAGAGGAACTCATTAAGAAAATTTAGATTGCAATGGCATGTTCTGGCCGTACGATAAGTGGGGTACCCTCTTCAAAGAAAAATAATCCAAAAGCTAAGATAAGTCTGGCCACAGGATCTCAAAATCCAACAGAACTAATGCATTAAACTTATCATTATTATTAAACCCATTTTAGTAATATAAGGGTAGAGTTTAAGAAATCATGCATTAAATGTATCTGTACAATGTAATATGATTGATGAGTTGTTTTTTTTTTTTTTAATTATATACACATATATATTTATATATATATCACGACCATCAAGGGGAAGACACAGCACAATGATTGTGGCCATTAATTGGCCATGCGTTCGAAAAGAATCAAAGCCAGATATCACATCAAACGGTCCAGATAAATGGGACCCATTTTGCAAAAAACACTAAAATCTAACAATCAGATCATGATGAAACACCTAACTTATGGCAGATGGATAAGTATTTGTACCCCTTCTTTTTTTTTTTTCTTTTTTTCTTTTTTTTTGTTGGGTTTATGGGAGAGAGAAACCAAAAGTGTGTTTGTCTTTGTTATGCTGTAGAATAGGATAGGAAAGAGGAAGATCCAAACACCAATCTCAACCATATAAATTCCATATATATATATATATATTCAAGAGAGAAATAACGCACGGATTTTGTTACCCAAAAAAAAAGAAAAAAAAGAATATACAAATCTTTTAAAGGGGATAAATGCAATTGAAAGTACTAGAAATAAACAATGAAGAGGATCACATGGTTTTTTCTCTCTCTAGGTGTTTTTTAAAACTTGGTTATTAGGGGGGGGGAGAGAGAGAGAGATGGTAGGACAGAGAAGCACGCGTTGCCGGTGTGGGAAGGTGCAGAGGTATGGGGCGGTGGGTCCATTGGGTTTGCTGAAAAAGGCTGAGCCAAGTTCTCCTCGCGCTGTTGTTGTTTGGTCCCACCCTCTTCCTCATCTCCTCCATTCAGAGAATATTTATTTTAACTGAATAAATGAAAATTTTAATAAAAATGTGAGAGTGGGAAAGAAACAAAAGAATTGTCAAATTTTCTGTTTTCTTTTTCTTTTTCTTTTTTTTTTTCAACAGCAGAGAGAGAAAAGATGGTCCAACCATTTTTCCTAGCAGTGTGAGTGTGTTTCAGGATTGCCAAACAGGACTCAGTGGGAATCTGATCCATCGCTGCCATGTTGGTTTCTCATATATTGGACCCTCCTCAGTCCTCACACCAGGTCTTTAATTTGGAAGTTCTTTTTCATTAATTATTCAGATTCCACCTACATCTACAACTAATTTTGCATGCATTATTTATCCAGCAGTTCATACTAAAGAATTTAAAGTAATAACCAAAAGATTAAAATTTTAAATTTCACTATCGTCTGAATTGGAATTTTGGTCATAGCTCAAATTTGCTATTTTATATATTACCTTGCTTTCCAATTAAACAAGTTGTTTGGTAAATTAATTAATTATGGAAATGAAATGTAAACGAAGCGAGGAACGAAGTGAAGTTGGTGAACACCAACCGAACAAAAATCTTGAAGGTGTATTTTTCTTTTGGTAAATTGAAGGTATTTTGTGTATATTCAGGAAGCTCGTAGAACTCATAAAGTAGTAATAGTAATATTGGTCCAAATTTCTGCTGAGAATGAAGAATCAAGGATGATGCAACAGTAGTCCACTCATTATTTAGTAGTCCTTAAAGATATTACGTCACTCACTTCACAATATCGGGTTTGGACTCAATCAGCTTTATTTACCCAAAAAAAAAAAGAAAAAGAAAGAAAGTAAGAAAAAGGATTGATCAGCTTTATCTATCCAACAAAATATGAACAGTGGAAAGGACAACTGCCATTATTACGTCTACCCATTAACTATATATATATATATACAAGATAATAGTTTAAAATTTTATTTAATAAATTTAGTATATCAAATTCTAATATAAAAGAGATCATGATGTCTTTTTTTTTTTTTGGTAATAAGAGATCATGTCTCTTGATCAAAAAATATTTATATATTCTTGATCGAAAAAGAAAGATCATGTCTCAAATCCACCATTTCATATTTGAATGTTAAGAGCATACTAAATAGGTCAATCTAATTTACCAAAAAAAAAATAGGTCAATCTTGATTCATTAATTATATATAGACATATACATAAAAAGTAATTTTATAATGAATAAATTTATCAATTAATTTTTTATATCAAATAATATTAGAGAAAATATTAATAATATGAAACACATGACATAAATGACAATTAAACTTAGTATTAAATTTAAAAATTCAAAAGTTTAAATTTAAAATTGAACATCTCCATAAATAAATAATTAAATAAAAACCCGCATAGATACACATACAATCATACAAAACGAGCCCAAAAACAAACATACATGTAAAAGGCTGAACGTTAGAAAAAGAATATAAATGATATAAAAAAATTATCTCTCAAAAATTTAAGCTTGTCAGAAAAGTCGTAATTCAATTAATAATGCATTATTATTTCATTTGATTTCCTTTCTAACTGAAAAGTATTAAAAATCTCTTAAAGGATATGAAATGATATGTAAAGTCATTTTCCTTTCGTTGATTCAATTTAATTTGAACTAGTTAATTCTTAACTTCAAAAACAAATAGCAAGGTTATATATATATATATATATATTACAAAACAATAATTTTTAAGAGAAAAAATTCAGAACGCGTGATTGTGTATTAAATTACATGGTGATAATGACTTTTGATCAACTGGAGGTATATATAATTATAAAATAAGTTTTTCATATATGTTTTGTTTTCTGTTTATAGAAGCATCTCGTACCAAACTGCCAAAGTGAATGGTATCAAGCAGCTTCTTTCTTATCATTTGGGCTGAAAACATGTATTAAATCCAAAATTAATTCAATTTTTTTGGGGTCAATTGTTATTAAGCTTATTTGCACCGTCAAAATGTTTTTCTTGTTTCTAAATTAAAAATTAACATAACTAATTAAGGACAATCACGAAAGCAAGTTAATTGGAACTAATTTTTTAGAAGAAATTAACTTGTTATGAATATTAAATTTAGAATCCTCCCGTTATATTATATTTTGTCTTAGTAGAAATTTGGACGAGATTAAAAGGGGATAGATCTGGACCAGTGAATTTAAAACTGTATGAGATGCATTTATTGTGAAAACAGGCGAGCACGAGGATATTTTGGAAGAATATACAGAGAAATGGATATAATCATATAAATCAAAATTGCATAGTCAAAATGCATGTGCATGTTAAAAAGTTAAATTAATGTCACTTTATACTTGCCAGTTGACTTGATTAAAAGGGGAACAAAATGAATCCAAACTAGATCATGTTTTGTCCAAATTAAGATCAAAGAAGGCAAAAAGAGGGGTATAACCTTTACCTCTCATGATATGTATTCCCCTTTTTGTTTATTTATTTATTTATTTATATGTCCGTTTGTTTATTCAATATGTCCCCTTTTTTTTATGATGAAGTTATGAATTTTTTTTGATAATTTTTTTTTTTNTATGAATTTTTTTTTGATAAATTTTTTTTTTTGATAAATGTTGAAGTTATGAATTACAAAGAGGAATAGTAGCAATTCAATATGGACACCCACTTTTTGTAGTTTATTATTGATATATTTATTTTTATTTTTATCAATTAATTTCCTTATATATATAATTTATAAGATTGAGGGATTAGAGAAATAAGATTCTGTATGCGAAGTAGTTATGACACGATTTTATTTTTAAATCTTTTATTTAAGTGTTGAGAATAAGATTAAGAGTCATGAATCGATCATCTGCAATGCAAATTATTGGTTCTTTTTCTTTGTCACGGGCTTAAGAGTCTACTGCTGTCGCCAATGAACTAGAAAATTGATGCATCTAATATGAAATATCTTTCTTTCTTTTTTTTTCAAATGAGACTATGGGGTAACTGTTATAAAATAACAATTTCTCTGTAATGATAATCTGAGGCTGAATTTTTATAAATCAAAATGAATAAGAAGAATGAAGAGAATTATTATATCCTGTGTGACCAGGCTAGCTATGTTTGGAGTATGGAAAATGAAGAACAATGAATATAAAAAATCACAGGAACATTATTTTAGGTTATTTTGTTAAATAAAAGAAAATTATAATGGGGAGAAAACTAAAAAGAAAGAAAAAAAATGTGAATATTTAAAATTTAATCAAAGAAAATAATATGCAATTCTCCATTCTCATTATTTTTAATTATTACACTCATTTGTTTCAGCTCCTTTGTAAAAAAAATAAATAAAAAATATCCGTATATAATTAATGTTTTAGACAATGATATTTTATACAACAAGATTTTAAATTATGGATCTGGATTTTAAAAAAATTAATTAATTAATTAATGATGTGTGAGATCTTGCTAGTAATAAGTGGTACACACGTATAACTTGTTAATAAAAAAAAATTGTTCTTTTGTTTTTTTTTCTTTTGAAAATAAATTTTAGAAAACAGAAAAAGAAAGTTTGGAACCACAAGGCCATTTGTTTAAAAATAAAGAAAATTTGACTGATATAATGCTGCCTTACATTAGAATCTTCAAAAGTTTAAGATTATTATTATTATTATTATTATTATTATTATTATTATTATTA
>QANX01005208.1:0-54131 GCA_003254975.1 Ochetophila trinervis | reverse complement strand
TAGCAGCTTTCTGGATGTTGGAAATGCATAGTGAAGCAACATCAACATAGAGAAATATGAAGTTCCGAACAAAGAGACACATGGTTGCTTGAATGGAGCTTTGTATTTTCAAGGAGCATTGTCTCCCTTCTATAGTTATATGAGGTCTATGAAGCCATTGTAGTTGTACATTTTTATTGTTATACGAGGCCATTGTTTTATGTTAACAGAGGCAACATTTTTCTTTCCCAACCACCATTGATTTCTATTTAGGGGATTTAAGTTCCCTTGTTGTATCTTCATCTCAACAATGTAATTATAATTGTTAATAGAATGAAGAATATTAGAAGCGTGTGTTCTGTTCATTGTGATGTTTGTCTTTACAAAACTGCCTCCTCCCCACCTACCCCAAAAATAAAAAAAAAATAAAAAAATGCAGCAACCATAAGAGGAATCATGCAAAGACTTTACTTGTAAAGGAATCATGGAAAGAATTTAACCGGGAAAAAGCAAAAGAGATGGAAAAAAATTAAAAAGAATACATAAAAGAAACTAGCAACTCAAAGCATCGGTAGTGAGGTGCTAATAAAGATTGATCTCTCTTTGATTACATTTTGTGCTCCACTCTGACAAATACTCTTCCTTCTTGGCTTTGCCTCCACAAGCATTGTTATTATATTNCTTTTTTATATATATTTTTTTATTTTTAAAAGTTAAAATTTTTATGGTATGATTTACTTTTTTATGGTATTTTGTTTTTCTAGAAAATTTCTATAAATTTTTTTATTTCTATAAGAATTAATATTTTTCTCTTTAACAATCAGATTATAATAAAATATTTACATTAATTGAAATTAATAAATTTTAATTAAAGTATTTAAGTATTACCATATAAAACGGAATAATAAATAAGTTAAATGGATAGACATGTTATAAAAATTTCATTACTTTGATTTCATTAAGAACAAAATTTATAGCGCAGCAGTTGTTCAAGGAAGGCTAATATGATTTATCGATAGTCGGAACACTTATACATTCAAATTTAAAATATATAAATATACATATAGAAAAAATACACACACACACACACACATATATATATATATATATACAGCAGTGCTAGGAAAGGCGATTTCGCCTACTACTCAAAACGCGAAACTTTAGTTTTTAACGGGCCATTTGTTTTATATTTGCAAAACAATCCTTTACATGCTATTTTATTTTCACCTGAGTTACCTCTCTTTTTGCGAAGATCGGTTTCGTACCCCTTCTTCCTCACACTTCATCTTCTTCGCCCTGCTCACGCCTCACTCGCTCGTCTCCTTCACATTTTCTCGCGTCTAGACAATAGTATTACCATATTTTCAACCCAGACTCAAACTATTGGTAATTCTTTTTTCCTCCAGTTTTTTTTTTTTTTTTTTTTCAGCATCGGGATTCCGATTGTAAAACTTTTCAATGGAAATTAGATTTCCTCTTCAGTCCCCTTTTTAAAAAATTTTGATTGCTATTTTTCTGTTTTTCTTTTGTTTCAAATCCATTTTATGGGTTTTTTCGTTAAGTGCCATTTTTCTTGAATTTTCTGGGTTTATCGGTTGGTAGCAAACTGTTCAATCTCCGCATTCAACTATTGGTATTTTTTTCTCTCTAATATTGTGTAGTTTTATGTGAAAATATTAATGGCATTAAGAAGTTCTTTCAAGCTTCTGATCCATGCTTAATGGGTAAAGCTCTGAATATCATCATTTTGCTGTATTAAACAACTAATTTATCTCTAATTAAAAAAAAATTAGGAAGGATGGATCGCTTGCACCAGCTTCGTACTTTATATCACTACCCTCTATTATTTCCAACTTCGTTAGCTTAAGAAAATATCATTTACAGAGTATTTGAGTGAGTACTTACTAACTTACATAGCATGGAAAGGGTATTAGTATCTTCCTGTATCTCTAAATTAGTGTTTTTATATTTCAAATTACTGCGATTGATTTCTTATTGAATTACATTGTTTACTATTTTTTTGAATGTGAAACTGATAAGCCAAAGAAACTGTTTACTATTGAATTACTAAATATATTTTTGTCCTTCTTTCAAATTCCTATGATTGAATTCTAATTGAATTATATTGTTTACAATTAGAAGTAGGTTTGGCATATTGTAAAGTCAAAGAAATTCTTCAGAAAAATTGTCAAAGTTCTTGAAAGGATTGTCGAGGAGTCGCTTGAATTTGAAATCTTGACTGGAAAGGTAAAGAGCTGCAATTCTAATTAGTTATGTTTCTAATTAGACCAGTGCGTATATTAACTTCTAATCTTCTTTTTGAAATGTATTCTCTCCATCAATACATTCTGATTGACATTGTTGCATAACTTTCAGTTTCAAAATTGAAATATACTTTCTTTGGACTAAGATTCTCTCCTTTGTCTTGGCAGGATTAGGAAAGGATACTTATAGACAAGTGAGTGATTGGAGAGAAAGAACCATTCTTCCTATGTAGAATTATGACAAAGAAATATGTGCAAACCTGTTAGTATTATATATCGAGAATCATGCAAGTTCAGACTAATCATTCTAGTTTGGCTACACAATTCAAGGGAATCCCACAACTAATTTTAACATTCTAACTAATTGTCCCTCTTCTTATTATTATTACTTTTTCAGCCAATGTCTAGCAGCTTTCTGGATGTTGGTAATGCATAGTGAAGCAACATCGACATAGAGAAATATGAAGTTCCGAACAAAGAGACACATGGTTGCTTGAATGGAGCTTTGTATTTTCAAGGAGCATTGTCTCCCTTCTATAGTTATATGAGGTCTATGAAGCCATTGTAGTTGTACATTTTTATCGTTATACGAGGCCATTGTTTTATGTTAACAGAGGCAACATTTTTCTTTCCCAACCACCATTGATTTCTATTTAGGGGATTTAAGTTCCCTTGTTGTATCTTCATCTCAACAATGTAATTATAATTGTTAATAGAATGAAGAATATTAGAAGCGTGTGTTCTGTTCATTGTGATGTTTGTCTTTACAAAACTGCCTCCTCCCCACCTACCCCAAAAATAAAAAAAAAATAAAAAAATGCAGCAACCATAAGAGGAATCATGCAAAGACTTTACTTGTAAAGGAATCATGGAAAGAATTTAACCGGGAAAAAGCAAAAGAAATGGAAAAAAATTAAAAAGAATACATAAAAGAAACTAGCAACTCAAAGCATCGGTAGTGAGGTGCTAATAAAGATTGGTCTCTCTTTGATTACATTTTGTGCTCCACTCTGACAAATACTCTTCCTTCTTGGCTTTGCCTCCACAAGCATTGTTATTATATTCCTCATAGAGGGCCTATCTTTGGGCAACTCTTCCTGAATATGCTTGCACTAACTTGCAATGTTAGGGTCCAGTGCTCCTTCTAAGGCTCTCTTGTTTCTGTTCTTTCTTCAAACCCATTTCACAATATCCATAGATTCTCCAAAGAAGGATCTAATGGCTCTTCCCAGATAGAAGCTCCAAAAGAACCACATCATTGCTATATATGTCAACCTTTCCATCAACTCTCATACTGTATCTGTATTCTATCAAATAAAAAACAACAAAAATTAGATTTTGTTTTTGGTAAATACAAATCACATTTTTGTTAACAAATTATGCAAAAATCATACATATACATATATAAACACAAATCACATTAGAAACATTCATTGGGAAAATATCAAGTTACAACAAACTATCAATAAGTGAAAATTGAAAAGTGGGGTTTTTTTCCCCCCAAAAAATTAACAATGCAAGAATAATAAAACCAAATAAATCATCAGCAGAGGGAAAAAGCCACTTAGGTTTTACATTATGCACAACATAAGTGAACAAAATGAAAATGCAAATAGGTATAAGAGAACCTGCATGCTTATCAGTTTCACATTTAAAAAAAATAGTAAACAATATAATTCAAATAGAATTTAATAGCAAGAATTTGAAAGAAAGAAAAAAATATAGTAATTCAATAGTAAACAGTTTCTTTGGCTTATCAGTTTCATATTCAAAAAAATAGTAATCAATTTAATTCAATAAGAAATCAATCGCAGAAAAAAATATAGTAATTCAATAGTAAACAGTTTCTTTGGCTTATCAGTTTCATATTCAAAAAAATAGTAATCAATTTAATTCAATAAGAAATCAATCGCAGTAAAAAAAAATACTCATTTAGAGATATAGAAAGATGCTAATACAATTTGCATGCTCTGTAAGTTAGAAAATACTAACTGAAATTCTCTATAAATGATATTTCTTTAAGTTAATGAAGTTGGAAACAATAGAACTTTTCAGAGCCATTTATATTTTCTCATAAAACTAGACAATATTAGAGAAAAAAAAAATACCCATAGTTAAATGAGGAAATTGATCAGTTTGCTGATAAACCTAGAAACCCTTAAAATGGATTCAAAATAAATAAATAAAATTAAAAATGGGACTGAAGAGGAAATCCAATTGCAATTGAAAAATTATACACTCGAAATCCTAATGCTGAAAAAAAAAAAAAAAAACTAATCTAGAGGAAAAAAAAATTACCAATAGTTTTAATCTGGGTTGAGAACCCGGTTATACTATTGTCCAGAAGCAAGAAAATGTGAAGGAGACGGGAGCGAGCAAGGCAGGAGCAGGGCAAAGGAAAAGAGGTGAAGGAGATGAAGTGTGAAGGAGAGGTACGAATCTTCGCAAAGAGAGAAGTGACTCAGATGAGAACAACATGAAAGGGATCGTTACACCCCGTTAAAAACTAACGTTTCGCGTTTTGAGTAATGGGCGAAATCGCCTTTATATATATATATATCAGAAAACCTTTAATCACGTGGCAAAACCCACTGAAAAGAGTTGATCATGTTTGTGTGAGACAAAAGTTTACATTAATTAAATTAGCCTTTAGCTCTTCACTACTTCAAAAATCATTCTAAATTCTTAACCTGTAGGAGTTTTAGAATTGTGTATGAGTAGTATTTAGGTAATTATAAAAATACATATTTTTGAAAGTTTTCACATATTACATTTTAACATAATTAATTGAAAAAAAAAACGAATTTTCAATTTCTTTCCAAATTTATATTTATTATTACATTTTTAATAATTTAATAATATTTTTAAAAATAAAATTTTCTGTGCATAGCACGGATATAATCTAATATTCTATATAAACATTTTCCAAACTTTCATGTAAGAAGAAAAAAAGAACAATTGGAACCACAAATTTTACTTTTATTTATTTATTTTTATAAAAAAAAATGAGTTGGAAAAAAAAAAAAGAGCATTGAGAAAGAACAAAAAGTAAAACTGAAGAGTCAGGAAATTTATATCATCGACAAAGATATATGTATATATATGTGTATATGTATATGAGGTTGTTGAGTACTATTATCAAAAAAAAAAATGAGGTTGTTGAGTACAATAATGCGAAGCATTCATGGTGTAATTAATTTGTGATAACAACAAGACCAACTGCAATCGAACTGGGCTGTATAGTATTTAGATCTTTGACTTTACCTCCTCCATGTGGAGGACCTGCATTTATATTCAAAGAGAAAAAGATTGTTTCATGCATATATTGGTAAGAAATTTCACAAAAATAAAAATAAAATGATGAGACTAGTAAGAACTGGAAGTTTGTATTAACAAGAAGATGATCATTCGCATCCGAGATACAAAAAGTTAGCATTAAGAAAGATCATCTAGCATTAAACAATGAGATTCCATTGACAAAAGGAATCTGAGCCAGATTTCATACGATGAAACAGTTAGGTATATTTCATACTCTCATGTTGTCGATGCCAGCTCCTTGCTTCGGGGGACAAGATTTGCTTGTGTCCTCGTTACAGACCTACCTGTAAACAGATGAATGAAAGCCACATAATATGTCTATTTCTTTTATTGGGAATTCAAATCTATTAAAGAAAATGAAATAGTTCACTGTTAACTATACTTGCCCACTAAAATTCAAATTTACTATGCATATTCATTGTGTTAGGTGTATGTATGAGCATGTTTGTTTGTTTATGTATATGGATATAATATCATTTACAAGGAACATGACCAGAGCTGAGCTGACCATCGTTTTCTATTTTTCTCCTGCTGCGCCACAGAAGCCGAATCGGAGTACCAGAAAACCCTGCATCTGTTCGCAGTTGCTTCTCCATATAACGCCGATAAGTCTCAGGGAAGAGTTTTGCATCATTAACAAAGAACACAAATGTAGGTGGCCTTATAGCAGCCTGCAAATGAACATTAAGTAAGACTTGGATTGCCAAAGTACATGATACAATACTGGATAACAAATTTGTTTCATTTAAGTTTAAAGACCAGTGTGCAACTAACAGAGCAATTAAAGCAGGTCACTAGCAATTAACCACCACCTTAATGTGAGCAATATTGCAACTCGTGTTAGCAAAACTCCATTGACCATGCTTTTTGCTAAAATAAATAATTTTGGCAAACAAAGTACTGGAATGAAAGCCGTCATGAAACTGAATCCCTTCACAAGGATATGATATTGCAATAGGAATGCATGACATGAATGTCAAAGAACAAAATGCTTATGTCTAGATTCTGGTATTGCAAGATTTGAATACCTGAGTGCAGTAATAAACACGTCCACGTTTACCACCTCGGGTCCTTGGAGGTGATTTAAAAGCCGCTGCTTCCCGAACAACTTGATTTAATATGGAAGTACCTAGCCTTCTTGATCTCTCCTTTTGAACCTCACTAGCAGCAACAATTATCCTGAAACAGCGAAACAAAAGAACTAATGAATCGCCTAGGGCCACTCTGCAATGCTGAACAAAAACATTAGAGTTACAAAAGTACACTAGCAGATGCCATGCTCAATTTTCTTAGACATGGTGACTATTGCTTCATTCTCATACATATAAATGGAACACTTTCAGCACTTTAAATTTATAGTAGGATGGTCTCATAGACTTCCTATCGGCCAATCTAAAACTTATCAGGGTATTAATATTATCAATAGTAATTTATCTCTAAAAGAAAAATCCAAAATTCCTTTTCTCATTTGTAATCTTATCAACTACCCATATGATTATTTAAACAGGAACACTGGATATTTACAGCTGAAAGCCTGAAAGTTTCCACAATATGACAAAATACCATCTGAATTTGGAGGTGGCTTTTTCATCAAAAGTTGCATGGCAAAATTAATGACAGTGGTGAAAAGATGTGTCTTTACTTGATTGAGAAATGATACAATATCTTTCTTCAAGAATAAACAAGTTCATTCAGAGCAACCACTTAAGAGCCGAAGTAAACATTAACCAAAAAGTAGTAAAATTAAATTAATAGTCATATTCCAGTTTGCACCCACCTTTTCAGAAAGAGAGGAGTTTAACCAGTTAAAGTGTGCATTTACCAAGACCGATGATAATAGAGGACTTTCATTCACATGAAGCAGGTACTTGATGTAAATAGACTGCATGTCAATCTATAAAATGAAAGTTTGCAATAGGTCAGAACATACTTGTCAACACTATGACCAGCTATTGCAGTTGAATATACAATAGGGGCCCAATCAAGGACACGAAGCTTCTCCCTAACATCTTGCTCGTAGTATGTTGCAGTCTGTTGGTTTTTGTTTGGTATTGTATCCCATTTATTTACAACTATGAGGCATCCTTTCCCTTCTTTTTCTACCCTTTCAGCGATCTTGAAATCCTAGGAAATTTAGGCAGGATGATAAATTCAGACAAAAAGAAAGGTATGGCAATAAAAGTGCATTCCCTTTTATTATTATTATATTTTATTGGGGAGAGGCTTTACTCCAAAGGGAGCCAAATTCTCAAAGGCCAGGGCCAAACCCAAGCCTATAAGTGGGTTCATAAAATTTTTCAGACAGCAATAAGCAAATAGGTTAGAATCTACAGTGTCAATGAAATATGTATGCTGCAGCATAAGAATGATCATGACTTGTGATACCAATCTATTAAAGCCAAGGAGAACTTCCTAAATATTTTTTTAGGACATGCACAGCATATTTGATTACCTTTCTTCCTGCATGCTATATAAGATATAGTATAGGCTTGTTCTTCATATATTACCTACAGAAAGCGAAGGACAAAGTACCTGTTCTGTGATACAAGCCATGGCCTCAACAACAAGAGCTACAACATCAGAACGACGAATCGCACGGAATGCTCGATTAACTGATAAAGCCTCTGTCGTACTACCTGAAGAAGCAATAACTGCTCTTCTTCTAATTCCTGCAGTATCAATAAGCCGGAACTTCTGCCACACAAGTGATTAATATATAAAAAGATCCAATGCATAGCCAACAAGGTGTTTTGATATAAGATTAGAGGAAATCAGCTCCCAATCTACCAAAATACCATTCATACGTAAAATATATCTAGAACCTCTAGAAAAGTATATTATTCTACCAAAAAAAAGAAAAAAAGAAATTAAATGTCTAGGATATTCAAATTTCCCTAAAGTGTTCTATGTGAATTATTTAGTTTAGATAACCCTGAGCTATGTCTAGTCTAGCTATTAAATATTTTGGCAATAGCCAAAATGCAGCTTCAATAATAGTAAAAGATAATTAGAAAAGTAGAACAAACTATAATCCAAACAAACCTGGCCATCTGGTCCTGTAAATTCAGTATCAATAGCATCACGGGTTGTACCACTGACTGGGCTAACAATAGTCCTGTCTTCTCCAACCAACGCATTCAAAATGCTACTTTTACCAACATTTGGTCGCCCAACAATCGATATTGCAGGAACATAATCTTCTTCACCAAAATCCTCATGGCCCTACACAAAGAAAAATAATTTAGATAATAAAGAAAATAATAATATAATAGTTCACAATGAGGACTTTTTTTGCATTCCCAATCAATGATAAGCACAAAAGTTTCTTGAGAGAGAGAGATTGATCGATTAATGAAAAGATTATGAAGAAGTTTATATTTAAATTTTTTAGAAGTTACTCTAGCAATTATAAACAGATGGTATAATTTGATTTCATTCCAACTTAATAATAGAACTTAACAAAATTAAGCCATATTGGAGTATTGACATACCCAATAAAAAAGAATCAGGAATTACAAACCTCAATCTTTTTCAGTCCTAAACAAACAAGATCTAGAAGTTCTCCAGTACCAGTCCCAGATACAGCAGATATAGCAAGTGGTGAAAACCTGGTTATTCAACCAAAAAGTATAGTTTGTTAAAACCATCTTGCATTATCATTATGTCCACCTTATTGCAAGCTTATCTTATAACAATCACTCATGCATTACTGTGCCTTGAGGACAAACATACTGAACAAAAACAAGGCAATATCTACTATCTAATAGTGAAATAAATGAACATGTAATATTAATGGAAGACTCAAAAGATCAACTGAGAAATGTCTGCTATCCAAATGAAGACTAGTTTCTTCATCAAGATCACTAAGTATGCATAAGCATAAAGAGTTAAAGATTTCAGATCACCCTAAGGACCAAAATTCTGTCGCTTGTAGTAGTCCTTTACGTGGTGATTCACATTTATTAACTGCAAGAATGATACACTTGTCGGAGTAGTTCTTACGTAGCCAGTCTGCAATTTCCTCATCAGCTGCTGTTAGTCCTGCCTGTTAACATTGTAAATATTAATACTTTCGTATTTATGCTAAAAACAAAGCAGAAATATCATTTTCAACTTACTAAGTATCTCAAGATTCTGATTGATTAGTTTCAAACCACTCCTTATGCCACACAAGGCACTCAATAGAATCCTCTAATAAGACCACTCCCAATAGCTTCTCTGTTCATGCTGGCTTAATAAGCCACATACACAGTCAACTAAGATATGAAGCTTCGTTGTCATATACACATATATATTCCAGTATTTTTCTTAAATTTATGTCCCGTGGCCCTAACATGCCCTAGTAGCTACAATGAATCACAAGCAAAGTTAATGGCAGTTGATGCCCTAGGCGCTTCTCTTAACATGTCAACATGTGGTTCTCAATATAGAACTTTTTGTCCTTTTATTAGTTTCTTGTCTCAAAAGTATTTTTCCATTCACAAAATCCTCACCTGGCCATCAACTACCAATATAATCACAGATGATTCATCTATAGCAGCAGTAGCTTGTCTTTCAATCATTGAGGGCATCCTGGCAATAGCTGCCTCCCTGGAGGCGAGTGGAATTCCATCCATACCAATGGTTGTTGTAATAGCCAATTCTTCCATAACATTAGCGTGTGATTTTGAAAGTGTGAGGACTCCACCAGTGTCTATAACCATGAATTCATAGTCACCCCAAAAGGATCTACCATACAAGCGATCCCTGGTTACCCCAGGTTCATCAACAACAATTGCCTTGTTTCCCTACAATGTATGTAAACAGGAAGGAAATCAAGTTAAAGACTATAAAAAACTTAAATTAGGAGTCATGTTCTCCAAAGTAAATACTAAATGCAAGGTTAGGCTTCATGATAAAATACCCCAACAAGACGATTAAATAATGCTGATTTTCCAACATTTGGCCTTCCAATGATTGCAACTTTCGGAAGAAGACGGTCAGGGATCTGCAGTTGAAATTTAAAAGGTTTAGAGACTATAAATTCTTCACTGGTTGCTTCTTCTCCTTGCTCTTTTTTTTTTTCTTTTTCTCTCTCTTAGATAAAGAGCAAGCAACTTGAAATAAAAAAAGAACAATTTCATTGCATCCTAGAATTTTTAATTCTCTTAGTTGCGTTCTGGTTCTCAACCTTTTAAGTCTTATGGCTAAATCAAAAACTCAAAGAATTAGATTCTTCCAACATCTTGCTTACATTTTTAGTTGTACTTTTCTGCCTCTTCTGCTTTCGACCAATTTCCTTTCCGTTAAATTTCTCATCTTCTGAAATCAGATAGTAATGGGTAAACAATTCTTTCCGATACAACCAAGTCAGAAGACATGGAATACCAAATGACAAAACAACTTAAATGGTTACAAAAAATTATTGTCAGATGATCATCAAAAACCATTCCAAAAGTTAATACAACTGCCTTTCTTTCCCCTTTCTCGTCAGCAAAAAATGAACTTTCATTTTTTCAAACGAAAAGAAAAAAATGCAAACTTTTTAACGAATTTTAGAATAATAACGAACTGGGTCGATACCAGACCATCGAAATTGGCAAATTTTTTTTTCCCCCAACTTCAATCCCCAGATAGAAAATTCAACGCCCATTCGATCCCATTGAAAACTACGTTGTGTTTCCAAAATTTAAAGCTACATCTGATAAACATAAAAAAAAAAAAAAAAAAAAAAAAAAAAAAAAAAAAAAAAAAAAAACCAAGCTTTTTAGAAACGCACCGAGTCTGAGTTGGTCGGTCAAGGAGGAAGAGAATTCTCGAACAGCGACCCGAGCTTCTTCTTCCAAAGCATCCGTATCGAACATCGAGGAACTGTCATAGTCAGAAACATGAGCATCTTCTCCCTCTTCCAATTCCTGCTCCTCCTCATCTTCTTCTTCTTCTTCTTGGTCGTAGGCATGGTCGCTGAATTCATTGGCCATTGACCGAGAAACGCGGGGAAGAAGAACCCGGAGAGATGTATGGAGCGGAAGAAGGAAGGGTCCAGAGGGGCATAAGGGGGAGAAAGAGAAAGAAGAAGCTCTAAGAAATGGAGAAATGAGAATGGAAGAAGAAGACGGTGTGGCAGTTGTGGTGGGTGGTGGAGTTGCAGTTGTTGTTGAGCCGTACAACAACACCTGTAGAGCAGCCATTGTCACTGAGCTTCCCAACGCTTTTGGGAAGGTATGGCGGTTAAATGGAGACTAAAACCGAAGACGGTCGGAGGGAGGTTTATCCATTTGCGCATTGGGGTTTTAGATTTTTTATTTTATTTTATTTTATTTCCTAATTTTCTGTTTGAGTAATTCAATTTTTGATATTATTAATTTTTATACATATTATACATTATTTTATTGAGTTGTTATTGTTAATTTATCTATCATTAACAAATTATTTTTCATTAAATATTAAAAAAATTCGTATTAACTCCTAATTTTTATACATATTATACATTATTTTTGGAATTCAAACTTTATTTCTTAAGAAATATGTTATGAAAATGCAACTATCTAATAAAATGTTTTAATCGTTTTGATATCTAAAAGAAATACTGAAATAATAATAAAATGGGCCTCAAAATTTTTATTTATTTATTTGAACTTGAAGTCTCACTTGTCTCATTGAAGAGGTTTTAATAAATGAGAAAAGATTGGGAGCAAATTAAAAACATTATAACGCAAGCAAACTTGATAATGTAAAAAAGAACATTAAGCGTTTATTAGAATGCTTGAAAATAAACTAGTTCACAAATCCAAATCCAATTCCAATTACAAACTGTAATATACATTATGATAAGAACTAGCCAATATTTTCTATACATCACCAGAGGAACACTTCGAAGATAAAATCTCTCTATAATTGCCATTTAAAAAATTTCCACGACTGTATTAACTCCTAATCATTTGCCATAAAAAAAAGTTAGAAAAACCATAGCCACTTCTGTCGAAACTGTTGCATCCACTTCATGGGAAATCTGGAAACTACTTCTCCTTGAGATGCTTGGCTGCGTTGTTTGACGGCGGAGGTGACGATTTGGGAACTCTGTCCTCTATTCAGTTCTATACCACCTCTCTGATCTGGTTCTGTAATAAGAGTCTCCTCTGGTTTCGCTTTTATCTTAACTGGTTTCCCAAGTAGTGATTTATCTTCCATTCTTGCAATTTTAAGAGCTTTTGCACACACAGGAAAGCCTTGATCATCCCAAGACTCCAAAATAATGCCGGATCCCAAGCAAGTTTTTCCCTGGTAGAAGGCGGCAAACTGACCAGCTGCCAGACCCTGATCGTCTTCCGATAAGTGAACACCTGCAACATCTTCATCGCTATCTTTACCAGATTCCATTGTTAAGCTACAATTATAAAAACCAGGGCCATGCCTCACCTGAAATGGTCAGGTAAGTGTTTAGAAGAACATTAATTTTTCAGAGATTTAATGTTCTAGTACTGGACAGATAATGTTCCATGAGGGATGAAGCATAATTTCTGTTCAAAACCATTTTTTCCCCCTCAAAATAGCAGACTGTATGGCACTAATTGATAATGGGCATCAGAAGTGGACTATTCTACCTTGCACCGCAGCTGAGAGATGTGATTTGGGGGCAACCCACTAAGCCATTTCAAGGAACCAACACGAAAGAGTCGCCTTCTTTTATCTAATGAAAAGTAATTTCTTGACACAAAAACTACATTGTTCTTAACATCTTTCTCAACAACATACCTGGACAATATAGATTAGAATAAAATAAGCAGTAGAACTTTTATGTAGACTGAGAGTGAATGGTTTGAAAGATCTAAGATATAAAGCACCAATAACTCTGAATCAATCCACAGATATTCAGAAGTGTTCATGGGTATCCAGTACTCAACCAGTAGTAAGTACTAAATCAAATTTTGTACACTTTTATATCTTTTATCCTGATTATATGTTTGGAATGTCAATGATGTTCATGCAATTTGTTAAGAGTCACAACTATATGCTAGTGCCACTTTTGATTTGGAGAACCATATCTAAATATGAAAGAAATGGATAAACAAAAGTCACAAGAAAAAATTAAAAGTGATACAGCAACTGAAATTGAGAGAGCCTACCAAGGTCCTCCAGGGAGGCGTAAACCTTGACGTTGACCAATTGTATAGAACCAGAACCCCTGATGCTTTCCAAGGAAATCTCCCGTTTCAGCTTCTAATATGACACCTTCCCTCTCCCCTATCTGTCTGGCAACAAATTCACTGAACTTTATCTGCATGTGAAAAAAAGAAAACAGATTAAACTTGAACAAAGTACTTCTCATAAATCATGGCTACTTAAATAAATTGGAGGGGAGAATTTCCAGACCAGAAGACATTGCAAAGTTTACTTAGAGAATTGACAAATATTATGATCCAATCTAACAAGTAAAAACATATAGTTAGTAACGGGAAACAGAAAAATGGACAGGAAGAACCTTAAAAATTATATGGAAAAACATGCGTATGGGTAGAAATTGAACCTGAACCACCAATAAATGACATACCTTCCCAAGAAAACATATTCCTTGTGAATCCTTTCTGTCTTTGTTAGGCAAATCAAACTTGGTGGCAAGTTTGCGAACTTCTTCCTGTAAAACTCACATAAGAAATGAAATCGGAATTAGAACTGAAACCTGCTGAAAAAGCTTCTGAAATTAGAAGTAAACCATGAAAATTTATTTCAAAACCACAGCATAACTTGCATATGTAGAGACTAGAGGTGGAAATAAAACAGAAAACTAGATTAAAATCACAGTTACAAAAAAACTTAATCCAGTGTCCGCTATCCATTATGGAGGAACTCTATGCATGTTGAAGTATGACAATTATCGAAGAAATCAGCATTAGTAATAGATCAAGAAAACCATTTAATGTTTCTTGACAAGCCAAAACTATTAGCATGGACTAAATTGATAAACAGCATGCTTTCCTCCCCTTGACACTTATTTTAAGTAAATATAGATGCTGCTATGTTTTAGAACTAGAGATGATGACAATGGCTCGAAAAATTATTTAAAGTAAAGTTTCTAATGATGTCTTGCAACACAATCAAAACTAGCTCCCACTAACCTTTGAGACACAGCCAAGTGGGAAGATTAGACGCTTAAGCTGGGCCTGAGAAAGATGTGAAAGGAAGTATGTCTGATCCTTCACCTTGAAAAGCCAATAAATGACATCAAACGCAGGGATTATTCAGATAACAAATTGTCCAAAGTACCTAAAGCTTTGTTAGAATGCTATTAGAATGAAATTGACAAGTAAAAACATGGAGTTTTTAACTCCATGCACATACTCTGTATTATAACACTTTTATTTCAAAGTAAGTCCTGTGCTGCATCTAACATAGAACATTCTTCCTAAATGAATGATACTGGCCAAGTAAAAAACTAAGATATTTGGCACATAGAAAGACTAGCTATAGAAACTCATAAAGTCAAATAATAAACAGTAAGAAATTAGGTACCGTGTCATTTGAGAGTTCTAAAACAGAAACATTGTCCATCTGACTTCTACATGAGTGGATAACATTTGCATAATGTCCAGAAGCAACATAGTCAAAGTCCATCTTGTTGATTGCATCCATGAATGCACCTGAACAATTGACGAGCTTAAAGAGATAATAAACCAAATATGAATCTATTAACAGAACTGCACCTTAAATTATGTTGGCCATATACCAAATTTTATTCTTGTATTGCAAAGAACATCAGGGTTAGGAGTACGTCCACATCGATATTCATCAATAATGTAAGACACCTGAAATATGGATCAATAATTTTCATTACTTATTGAAGGGAATACAACTTCAATGACTTCATCAACTTACCCAATAAGAAGGTAAATAAAGAAGAAAACAGACAACATCAACACTCTAATTCAGAAAAATAATGAAACACCCAGTTTTCTAATAATCCACATTGGAAATTTTAAGCTTTCACCTCAGGTTGAAAACTATGAAAATACTTTTGGACTGAAAAATCAAGGGCGTAAATTCTACCCATAAGACCTAGCCTAAAGTTTAGAATTTATGTGAATCTAATGTATCTACTTCAATATAAGAATCTTTGCCTGAGCAGTAGCTGGAAATGGTGAGGAAGGATGAAGGATTAGGCTTACATAAAAAAAATAACCATTGAAGATGCCTAATATGATTGTGAAGCAAAACACAATTGGATCATTATATAAAGGAAATGACTATCTCAATACATAATCTGGATAAAGAAAAAAAGGCACTCAGAGCAGCAGTTCGTACCACATTCTGCCAGTATTCATCCGTCAAATGCACAACTTCTAATGGAACGTCAACCTGAAAACAAATGTCACTTATAATAATGAAGTCTCTCTTTTAGATAAACCCATACCAGGAAATCAATATAAAGCTTTGATACAATATAAGCAAATGCTTTCCTTGAAAAAACAAGTTACGAGAGTGCACAGGCAGATTAGCTGCTTTAAAACCAATGAAATCAAGACATATAGTAAACATCAAAGGCAGGTAAATATGCGTCCGAATAGCTGGAACAATTGAATTCCGGAAACATGTAAATTTTAAAAATTAAACTTTATGTGGAGCTCCAAAAGATTGAAAAATGTGCTATTTCCTAATCAATCCTCTGCACTCCGAAATGTATTCTAACAACTTCATCACAATTTACAAATGCCACACACTGACCTGACTACAAACAGCTTTGGCGTACTTCAAATCTTCTTCCCATGGGCATTCTGACCAAAAATTCTCGAAATCTTCCTACAAAGAAATACATATTAAAGCCAGCTTTCTCTTCTGGGGAAAAACCCAACAATACAAGCAAGAAGTCAAAACCACTAGAAAAAAGGAATATGTAATGCTTAGCATCTCTAGCCCATGTTCAAAACCATGAAAATAATTTCTCAATCTGCCCCACATATATTACTCCAAAATCTGCCTAAGCTTTTTCTATGCACTGTAAAAATATCAAAAAGGAAGCAAACCCAGTACTCTTATCTCCAAAAAAAAAAAACACGAAAAGTAACATACTTGGAACCAAATTTTGAGATAGAAAGCGGTGCAGGAATGGCCGGCGGCGTGAAGAAGGCGAAGAGCAACGCTGCTATCAACCCCACCACTGACCAACACAGCGACCTTGAAGCGTTTATGAGGCATGCAACAGGACAAGTAAGGTTGAAGGCTGACATTGAAGCTCTCTGTATAATTCGGCGTTGGAAGCTCAGTGGAAGAAGCCATAGAGGCAGAGACAGAAAGGGGTCTGAGGGAAAGAGAAGTTTGGTTGTGGAAGAGAGAGAGATAGGGTTTAAGAGGGATAGAAGAAGGCATCGCCATCACTCCCACTACTCTCAGCACTCCCACTGCTCTCGCCATTGCTGGCTTCTTCAAAGCTCCAAACTTTGGACAAAGGCAGAGACTTTTGGATTGGATTTTTACATTTTACACGCTGAGTCTTAAACCCAATAACAGTTTATCACATAGTAGCAATAAAACAACATTCAAGATATAAAAAAATATATATATATATATATATATATTTTTTATTTTATTTTATTTTTAAAAGAAAACTTTTTCTTCCTCCTGGTTGACTATGCAAAGAGTTTAAGGCAAATGAATATAACAAAATAAAATATTATGGACATATAAGTAAAACTGCTTTAGAATTACCCAAAAAAAAAAATTATAACTAGCTTCACCTTTTTTTTTTTCGAAATTAAGTATAACTAGCTTTTAAAAAATAAATGATATATATATTATATCTATTATTAAGAATTTTTTTTTTGTAAACAATAAAAAAATGAGTATTCTTATTCATAAACTTTTGAAGCAAATATTATATATTTTAGAAATGTTGCAAAATGCCTTTTGAATTGTGTTATTTTGAAAATTTAAAGTAAAAAGTAATAGTGTTTTAATAATTGAAATTTAATAGTATTTATTTTTCTATAAAATGATACTTTTATTTATTTAAATCTAATTTTATTCTTTTAAAAAAATAATTGCTTTTTTTTTTTTTTACATAGTAACATTAAAATCATAACCTTTTTCTTTAGTTTTTTATGGAAATAAAACATTATTATTTTAAGTTTAAATTTTGTTGAAGAATTGTATAATATTGAATAATATAGAAGAATTATATCAAATTCTTTTTTAAAATAAGTGTCATATAACAATCTGGTGCGCCGACTCTCACTCTGCTTTGCAACCCCTCGTGTTTTAAAGGAGGCTAGGGTTTAAGGAACCCTTCCTTTCTTTTTGCAGTAACTACTTGGCCGTCGCAACTTCGGACAGGTAAGCCCCGAACGCTAAGCAAATCCTCCATTTGTTTCTCTCTTTGTTTTCTTCTTATGCTAAAATAGCTTCAGCCCCTTTAACATAATTTTTTTTTTTCGATCCTGTTTTTCTTTTCAAAATTAAAGCTTTAAGCTTGAGGTTAAACGTATAGAAATCGTTGTTGGGATTATCGATAAATACCAATTGTTACGCTGTTTTGATTATGGTGAAAAAGGTGAATGAAACAAAAGGAAAGATCTTTAGCTTTAATTTGTAAATTCTATTGGAATAATATATGTGCTGTTTTGGGGCAACACTTGCCACCAACAACGTTGTTGTTGTGTATTTCTATGATTGATTTTTTCTTGAGAAATGTCCCAAAGAGATCTGTTTTGATATCATGAAAAGATGTTATGTAAATGAGTTTTCGATTAGCATGAACCAGTGTAACATACGTTAAATATTGTCATTTTCTTTTTCTGCTTTCCTTGTCACAGGATAAAAACTAAATATGGTGCAGTATAATTTCAAGAAGATTACTGTAGTTCCAAATGGGAAAGACTTCATTGACATCATCCTCTCTCGCACTCAGAGGCAGACCCCGACTGTTGTTCATAAGGGGTATGCCATTTCCCGTCTCCGTCAGTTTTATATGCGGAAAGTGAAATATACCCAGCAGAACTTTCATGAAAAGCTCTCCACAATTATTGATGAGTTCCCTAGACTGGATGGTATCCATCCTTTTTATGGTGATCTTCTCCATGTTCTCTACAACAAAGATCACTACAAGCTTGCACTTGGGCAAATCAATACTGCAAGGAACCTTATTAGTAAGATTTCTAAAGATTATGTCAAATTGTTGAAGTATGGGGATTCACTTTACAGATGCAAATGCCTTAAGGTTGCTGCTCTTGGACGCATGTGTACTGTGATAAAAAGGATTGGCCCTAGTTTGGCTTACTTAGAGCAAATTAGACAACATATGGCAAGGTTACCTTCAATTGACCCCAACACCCGAACCATTCTGATTTGTGGGTATCCTAATGTTGGCAAGAGCTCATTCATTAACAAGATTACTAGAGCAGATGTGGAAGTCCAGCCTTATGCTTTCACCACAAAGTCACTCTTTGTGGGTCATACAGACTATAAATACCTGAGATATCAAGTAATTGATACACCAGGTATTCTGGATCGTCCGTTTGAAGACCGCAACATTATTGAGATGTGCAGTATCACAGCTCTGGCACATTTGAGAGCTGCTGTGTTGTTCTTCTTGGACATCTCTGGGTCTTGTGGCTATAGTATTGCCCAACAGGCAGCGCTTTTTCACAGTATCAAGTCTTTGTTTATGAACAAACCCTTGGTTATAGTCTGCAATAAGACTGATTTGCAGCCATTGGAGGGCATTCCAGAGGAAGATATGAAGTTGGTCATGGAGATGAAAGATGAAGCCATGAAGACTGTGATTGGTCAAGGAGGTGAGACTACAGATGGTGAGGAGGTTCTGTTAAGCATGAGCACTTTGAATGAGGATGGGGTGATTGCTGTGAAAAATGCAGCTTGTGAGAGGTTATTGAATCAGAGGGTGGAATTGAAGATGAAATCCAAAAAACTCAACGACTGCCTGAATAGGTTTCATGTAGCAATGCCAAAACCACGTGACCAGAAGGAAAGGCCACCTTGTATACCTCAGGCTGTTTTGGAAGCCAAGGCAAAACAAACAGCAGAGAAGGAAAAGAAGAAAACTGAAAAGGATTTGGAAGATGAGAATGGAGGTGCAGGTGTGTATTCTGCCAGCTTGAAGAAGAACTACATCTTAGCCAATGATGAATGGAAGGAAGATGCAATGCCAGAAATTCTCGATGGGCACAATGTTTATGATTTTGTTGATGCTGATATTCTACAAAGGCTTGAAGAGCTGGAAAGAGAGGAAGGACTTCGACTGGCAGAGGAAGATGATGATGATTTTGAGATGGATGGGACAGAACTGACTCCAGAAGAGCAAAGGGCATTGGCTGAGATCAGGAAGAAGAAATCTTTACTCATTCAACAGCATAGGATCAGGAAAAGCACAGCAGAAAGTCGGCCAACTGTACCAAGGAAATTTGACAAGGACAAGGAGTTCACATCAAAGAGAATGGGGAGACAGCTATCAGCTTTGGGGCTCGATCCAACTTTGGCAATTAACCGAGCACGGAGTAAGTCCAGAGGCCGGAAGAGGGAGAGATCCCTTGACAGGGGTGATACTGATGGTGGTGTTATGGATATAGATGTGGACACACCCAACAAGAAGCAGCGTCTAAGGTCTTTGTCCAGGCCAATGTCAAGGTCAAGGTCAAGGCCACCAAATGAAGTTGTTCCTGGTGAGGGCTTCAAGGACGTTGCACAAAAGAGCAAGGCACTGAAACTTGCAAAGAAATCTGTCAAGAAGAGGAACAAAGATGCTCGACGTGGAGAGGCAGATAGGGTAATTCCAACTTTGAAACCAAAGCACTTGTTCTCTGGAAAACGGTCAACTGGAAAAACTGATAGGCGCTGAAATGTTCAAGGTATGACAGTTATTTCGAATGCTTTATTGTCACTTTTGGAAGAGGTGTTAATTTGTTTTTTTTTAAGAAGTGAAAATTCAAATAAATATGTGCGTGTGTGTGTGCGTGCGTAATTTTTCTTTATTTTGGTGTTGCCCATCATCTGTTGCCTTCTATTTCTGTTTCTGTAGTTGTGTTATATCAAATTAAATTAACATGCATTTTCTCTTTCAGGAGGTACAGTTATATCTTCTAGACAGATAATCCAAAACCTTTGGACTGTGTTTGCTGTGGAGATGTACTTTGTTTTTCCCTTCATGGATGAATTAGAGATTGCAAGCTTGTGCGACCTTGGTGATAGAGATTCACAATTTTTTTCTTCCCCTATTTTATAGCATTTTTGTTGAGGCAATTTTGGATCTGTGTTGTGCATTTAATGTTTTGTACCCGACTGACAACATATTTTACTTTGTTTTTAGTAATACCTTGGCTTAATTTTTGAATTATTTATTCTTTATTTACTCCATTCTTATGTAGTTTTGGGTTATAAATTTAAGTAGTTCTTGGCAGTAGAAATGTGCTTCATGGTGAACATCTTATTCCCAAGAGTGAAGTATTTTATTTGGCCTAGAAAGTATGTCCATGTGAGAATGTGTGAGGATTATCGTAAAGATATTTTCCATGGGCAGTATTTATCTTTTAATATGGACATTCATATTCTAGCAAAACTACAACAAACAAAACTTAAAATAAATAAATAAATAAAACATTGGCTTTCATACTAAAATTTTTAAAATTGGCTCCGTTATTGAATTATAAAAAGCTTAGGTTCTGGTGGTTTTATGTCATTGGAAAATGTTATTGATTTATGTTGTTGATCTTGATGTGGTAGAGGTGTATACATGAGAATTACATAGTGTCTTTGTTGGCACAAAATTGACACTTCTAAATTATTAGAGAACCCTATCCAAGAGGAAGAACAATTTGCTAGGTTGGCTGCATGATTGGTGAGTTTTTCATACAGCTCATGGAGGTCTCATGAGCTCTCACAGCAGCGGAAATATCCTAAAATTCAAAGGGTAAACCATAGATGATATATTGTGATCTCATCCTCATAAATAGGTGTACCTAAGAGAGCTATTGGCTGCAGGATTTATAACATCAGACACATATTCAGTGATTATATGATTCCCTTGAGATCGTATAAGGCATTCCCGAAGGTCTGAGACGTGAAGGTGGTTTTGCCAAAGTGACTGATAAAGTGGTCCGTGCACGAGAAGTTTGAGCATGATGTTGTCTAACGTTTTTGGAAAAAGAAGCAAGGATATCGCACTTAGAATCAGTTTATCCTGCCAAACCCAAAAATGGAAATCAGGATTAGCAGCAGCATTAGCTATGGTTAATGAGGCACAAAGTGCGGTACCATTTATATAAGAGAAATAGGTTTCAGTTATACCAGTTCCTAAATACATACAGAGAGATAAATACTAGATACAACAGTATTAGGTTCTATCAAATAGCACTGAGTGTACATGAAACATTTGTCATCAGAAACAAATTCTTTTTATTTAATAATAACACTATGCATGTACATTTGCCATCACTTACCATTTCTTGTCCAATTAGTTATTCAGTCTGTTATAAGGCAATAAAGATTAGCCCAAGACCAATCCTTTTTCCTTTCTTGTTAAGAGATGCAAAATGCCAAAACCATCTTGCTGATGCAATTTGAAGTTTATGTATTGATAAATCAATCAAGGAATTAAATTCTATCAAAAAACTTTCCCCAAGAACTACATGTAAATAACAATCAAAGCAGTATGCTATTGTCCTGGATATGCTAAACATTTAAAAGACTGCTATCTAATTTTGGTAGGTTGATCGGCCTCAATCCAACTACATCCGGTCATTTTCTTCAATCCCATCCATCTCATCTCATCACGAACCTTATTAGCATCGTCCCATCTATCAGAACTAGCATAAGTGTTGGATAACAGAGCCAAAGTTCCACTCCCTACTCCTTTACTCTTTAGAAGACGATGCTTGATTCTCTCAAACATCTTCTGATTCCCTTGAATTTTGCAAGCATTGAGCAGAGCTCCCCAAATTGGCCCTTCTGCTTCTATTGGCATTTCTATAATGAAAGCCTCTGCCTCCTCCAAAAGCCCTGCTCTACCATACATGTCAACGACACATGCATAGTGCTGCATTTCAGGCACAATCTGGTAAACATCTTTCATGGCATTGAAGATAATCAACCCTCTTTCAACCATCCCGCCATGGCTGCATGCCGATAACAAGCCAATAAAGGTTACATCATCAGGAGGAACACCGTGAACCAGCATGAGTGAAAAGAGCTGCAATGCATGCATGCCATGTCCATTCATGGCCATGCCAGTTATAATGGTACTCCATGAAATAATATCCTTGCTCATCATGGTGTTGAAAACCTGGATGGCCATACATAAATTGCCACATTTGACATACATGTTGATCAAAGCATTGCCCACGTTACCATTCATTGTAAGATCATCTCGTGTAGCAATGTAGGATTGCACCCATTGGCCCAAACCCAAAGCACCGGTGGAAGAACATGCAAACAGTACATTGACAATAGTTGCTTCATTAGGTTCAGCTTCCCCTCCATGGACCATTTCATTGAAAAGCCTCACTGCCTCTTCACGAAACCCTCTATGTGCATAACCTCCCACAATGCTAGTCCACGAAACCACATCTCTCTTAGGCATATTCTCGAATATGTACCTTGCATTCACCAAAGACCCACATCTCACATAAAAATCCAACATTGCATTGTCTAATACAATGTTAGTTTGAAACAATTTCCTCGTACTAAAACCATGAATAGCTTTACCCAACTTGAAAGCTCCTATACTTGAACAAGCAGAGATAACACTAACAAGGGTGGTGGAATTAGGCTCCACATCCATGGACGAAAACTTAACAATGGCTTCCTCCTCAAACCCACACTTAGAAAGCCCAGAAATGAATGAAGTCCAGGAAACGACATCCGGGTACGATATCGAATCGAAGACTTGGCAAGCAGAGTCAATATCATTTACAATCACATAAAAATGAAGCAAGGAGTTTTGGATGTAAATATCAGAATAATGACCATATTTCAGCACATAGGCATGGATTTCTAGTCCTTTTTGGTGTGCAGGCAGTGAGAAACATGCCTTGAGAGCATGAGTGAAAGTGTAATGGTTGTGGAATGTTGGATGGAGAAGCATTTGGTTGTAGAGGAGAAAGGCATTTTGTGGAGTTGGAGAGTTTGACAGTGATCCTAACAAGGGGTTTAAGATGTGGGGTTTTGGATTCTTGATGAGCAGTGCATGGATTTGTGTTAGTTTCTTGTGGGTGAGATTGAATACAGCATGGGGCTTCACTGCCATGCATGCTATGTTTGGTGTTTTGGAATCAAAGACCAACCAAAGGGTTGGTGACTACTATTGAATATAGTTTATAGGGACAAAAAACAAATCTGGGTCTAGCAATTTGGTAGTGGTTTTTTTAAGTAGATGCTACACACACACACATATATACACGTATGTATGTAAAATGTATGAAACAGAGGATTTTTTTCTTCTTTTTTTGGGAGAAACAAAAGTTCTTTACTATTGTTGAATATGAAATGCAATACCAGTCTATGATATGACGGAAATGACTTTACCAAATAAAATTAACTTGCATTTTAAGGATCTTTTTTTTTTTTTTCTTTTTTTGGTGAGAGCATTTTAAGGATCTGCTACGAGCTGAACCAGTAGCAAAATTTCAGCCACAGAGAAGCAATAATACCTTTCACCCTCAAAGTTATCGATTAGTTCATGTGTTTCATTTATGACACGACTTTGTTGCATATTATTGCACACGTCATCGTCACTTTATTTTTTTCTCTAGAAATTTGTTACATATTTTGCTGACGACTTTGCAAATTATTTATTCTTTATTCAGTCCATCATATAAAAAAGTTATTTCAGAGCTTTTGATTTATGTCACATTACTAGCATTAGAAATTAAAGATTTGTCCGGAGATTTTTCCCCCAAAGTGAATGAATTCTAGAGCAATTTTAGATGTTCTTTAAGATTTGTCCTTGCAGAGTACATAAGATGTCTTTTACAAAATATGCTTTAGTCTTGATGAAGATGGAGCTAATGAACCTCTTAGCAAAAATAGTCTTAAATTGAGCCTCGGATATTTATATTTTTTTCAGATTAGATTTGATGTATTAAATTTATTAAATATATATACATTTATATAATAAACTCCTACCCAAATAGTAGAGCACGAAAAGTTTTTACAAGCTTTGGATAGTCAACATCCCCAGAAAAAAACCTCCTTCAAAATTTTCAGTACCCAATTTCAGAAATAATTGGCCTTGTTTTTTTCTCCTGTAATTCTTCGCACCTAACATCTTCAAGTCACTTTCTACAAAAGCACCATATTCGCTTTCTTGCTTTGATCATCTTCCTGATACTAGCTTCAGGTGACTTCTTAGGCAGAATTGACGATCTTTAGCATTGACATGTCCATATCATACAATTTGCAGGATCTGCAAAATAAGAAATTTTTCGTTGGTATGGAAAAATGTGATAAATAAGAAAAATGCGAAATATGACATAAAATTTGGAATTTTTCAAATATCACTGAATTTCCCGAGTAAAAAATCATGATACTTTAGGGAGCATATTAATAGAGTAAATTTTAATTATCTATATCTAAAAATTAGCAAATTCAGGGGTCGTCCATAATTTTTTTTTTTCCTTTGTTAAGAAGTAAACAAACAAACCAAATATTGGATTAAAACGTCTTATGGCATTGTGGATATGGAGGGGCTAAATAGAGTACCTGAAAGATGAGAACTCCTAAAGAAGCTGTTAATATAATATTCAACAAATCCACAAGTACCTTCTTTTCTCTTCAGGTTACTTCTTCCACAGGTATGATGTCCATTTCTCATGAAGATACTTAACCACAGTTTTCTTTACTTTTTCTTTTCATATTAACAGGATTTGACAAAATGCTTATTTCTTTTTTCCACGGTTTATTGTGGCTACGTGCTTCTGGATGATTTCAATTTTCAACAAGTGATTATTATTATTATTATTATTTTTCCCCTGAAATGGGTTTTCATTTTAAAAGACATATAGGCTGATTTAGTGGTGGTTATAGTCTTAAAGTAGCTAGAATTTTTATTAGAATCTAAAATATCCACAGTTGGGGCCATTTTCTCATCAACCAAAGCCACATTTGGTTACTGCTGTGGTAATCAATATTGGCATGGCCAAAGCTTTGGCAAGAAAAACAGTAAAGTGAAAGCATAGAAAAGTTGGGAGTCTTTGGAGTACCTCCAATGTTTCCCACCCATCACCTTTTTTCCCCTTCTCAAATTTGTTTGTATATATAAATTCTCCACATGTCTTGGGTTTTTGAGTAAATTTCTGTTACTGACCAAAAAAAAGAAAAAAAAAAAAAGAAGAGTAAATTTCTGTTTGCATGAGGATATAATTTGAAGTAGCTTTAGTAAATAATTAATGTTTCTGAATAGCTACAATATAGAATAATTATAGAAATTTCTGTTCCAAAATCAATATCTGTTGAACTGCCGACATGGGTCATTCTTTAATGTATTTGGAAGGTCGATCTGCAGGCTCAGATAAAATTATTGTATGTAATTAATTATAAGCTTTGACTTTTAATTTAATATAATATGACGTGTTGATAACGGCATAATTTTGAATTGAGTACATATATATAGCTGTATGATTTTGGTTTGAAGTTCGTTTGTTTTTCTTTTCTTTTTTTGTTTTTTGTTTTTGTTTTTGGGTTGTTTTCGGGACCTACAACTAAACAAATACATATATCAGAATTAAGGGTTCCATAAAGTACTTAATTTGATGATTGAAATTTAATCTCTTTGGTTCTCTTCTGCTTTTTTCCCCCTCTTTAAAAGTGTTTTATTTTTATTTTTTTGTTCCAATTGGGTCCAAAATATTTTATCATATTGATTGCTCTTTTACTTTCCAATACTGCCTTGAAACTTTTAGACAAACTTTTTAACTTTTATGGATTCTAGAGAGGAAGATAGTGAAGAAATCACAATGAAAAAAAGGATAATGATACAAAAGGATATTTAGGATCAACAATGTGCAGGATCATATATGGCAATAGGGCATTTTTATCTTGCTCAGGGCCACCAATCCTTACTCATTTGATGTCTACTTTTTGAAGAAAAATTCACTTCATTGATTAGTTCAAGGAAACCCTGATGTTTTTGTGTTCTAATGCTGTAAAAACCCATTTTAGTGGCCACCAACTGTGAACCATTTGATGTAGCTTAGATATGTGATGTATATACTTTTACTGCCTTATCACCACTATAACTACCAGAAAATCCCTGTTTGGCACATAAATAGCTAAATACACGACTCTAGTTAACTAATCTATGCTTTAGAAGATAATTAATTACTGTGCCTTGCTATTTTGATTTGAAATTTAACCAGTTAGCATTAACCTTTGGGGGTCTCTTACTGTTTGTAGAGTTAAATATTATCCTTGTTCCTAATTTGTTGACAAATAAATTGATGCAGAAAGGGTATTCAAAAAGCTGTTTGATTGCTATTGAAACAGAAGGGAAAAATTTTCAAGATCTTGCTTCTAATAGATGCTAGGATTTAAGTCAATAATTAGCTGCACCATTCCTTTCTCCTATTTTTAATTTCACATGTTTCATGATTCTCCGTTATATCCCACATGAGGCAAAACTGAAATTGATTAGGCAAAAAAAGATCCTCATTTACTTGAATTATAATCCATTGAGCTTAATTTATATAAGTTCAAACTTTTTATTCTCTTTTCCACTTTTTTTTCATTTTCAGGACCTCCTGTATATATTATTGATATATCTTGATTTCTAGTTCTTTCATTGAACACTTTGAGTTTAAAACTTCTGAAGTAAACAAAATAAAAATATTATTTAAGATTGGCTATGATAGTACACTAATTGATATCAATCTTAAGTGAGAACCTAATGAGGTTCTTGAGCAGAGTTTGGTATACCTTACAATCTCTATTTCCTTTCAAAAATCACCAAATGTTCCCATCTAATCATAGAGATCATTAATCGTATTGTGGGTGATTAGTAGGGGAGCCACTCCACTTCCCCTAGCTATAGCTAGCTTCTCTCCCCCACAAAAAATACACTTCCATATATAAGCATATATATAAAATATATATGGAAAAGTAAGAATTTGTTAACTCTTTTGGCAATACAAAAGATATATGCTCCAAAAAATCTCCTATTTTGTCACCTTTCACATACTTGCAAATTATTATAATGTTAAAAAATATTTTCTACATACTGGAGTCTATTCTACTTTATGTATTATTAAATACATGAAAGCCTAAAAACATGTGGATCTTATGGCCAATGAGAGATGAAAGGCTTGTATTATGTGATCTGGAAAAAATATTGTTTTAATTTGTGCCTCAACATTGATATTATGATTGATTGCATTACGCTTCATTATCTTATTCTTTATCTTCAACTACACGTGTGGCGAGAAGAGAGAGAGAGAGAGGAAGGGGAAGAGATTATGTGAAATGGAAGCAAATATGTTGGCTTGGTTATAAAACAAACTAATATTTATTGAGGCAATATATAAATAATATTATTTTTTTCGTTATCTTTCAGTCTCTCTATGATTCATATATATATGTATCAATGTTGATTACCTTGAGAATTAAGAAAATTGGTATCAGAAAAAATAAAATAAAATAAAAAGACGAAGGTCCTGGAGTCAAAGACAAGACGACCAGCTATCTCTCTCATACCCCTCAGGTCCCCTTCCAAACCGTTTTCTACTCAGACCCATCAACCAACCCTTTTTCTCTCTTCTTTCTCTCTCTCTCTCTTCCCTGTATTCTAAGCAAACCCCACAACCATCACCATCATCATTATCATCATCATTCCCACCACATGAAGTTTCTATCTCTCTTTTTCTCTATAAAGTCTTGGCAGATTTACATCAAACCAGTTGGGAATATATATCCACCAACAAGGGAATATATTAAAATTGATAATCATCGCTCATTCTCTCAGTCTCAAATCTTCTCTTTCTCTAGCTGTCATGAGGAAGCCAGAGGTGGTTTCTGGGAAAAACAACTCCGCCTCTAATATGACAAATAACAACAACAAGCTGAGGAAGGGTTTGTGGTCACCAGAAGAGGATGAGAAACTGATGAACTTCATGCTCAGCAATGGTCAGGGCTGCTGGAGCGATGTAGCCAGGCAGGCAGGGTTGCAGCGCTGCGGCAAGAGCTGTCGCCTTCGCTGGATCAATTACTTGAGGCCTGACCTCAAGCGCGGTGCTTTTTCACCCCAAGAAGAAGACCTCATCATCCATTTGCATTCCCTTCTTGGCAACAGGTCCATTACTTTATTAATATATTCTCTTATATATACTTGCATATATATATTAATTATTATACCCTATATATTTCTGAATTAGGAATTGGATCTGTTTTATACAGATATAATTCATATGTAAGTACATCTACTGACCACTGTAAATTAATTAAAGATAGTAATGTATGTATTTTTGTGTGTGTGTGTATATATATATATATTTGTAGTAATAAGTATAGTGATGAATACAATATGTCACATATTGTGCGGGGACAATATCCCTTCATTAAGATATCTCCGAGAGAGTATTGATAGTGACAAGATTAGAGTAATTATGATCATTTAGATTAATGAAAAAGTATAGTGGTATACGTATATATACCAACTCTTTACCGACATATGTATAACCTTTTGCTTTTTTTTTTTTTTTTTTTTTTTTTTNTTTTTTTCTGTACCACAGCTTGCATATATATTGACATATATGTGTGTAATATTTGACTGTATATGCATGTATGCCAATCATGCGACGCAGAATAAAAGTTGATAAGGACATTGGTCTCTTATATATATATAGTGTGTGTATTATATATAAACATGTATGTATGTATGTATGTATGTATGTACACACATATATTCCCTTTTGAGTGGAAGACACTCCAAGTCCATTTTAGTATTAAGTAGTTAGCTAGCTAGCGTTCCATGCAATGTCTACTAGACATTATAGTAATTAATGCAGTTTCTCTCCAGCCGACAAGTGAGTCTTACTCTCTAATATTATTCAAATTTTGTGTTCTGCTGAGTCTGTATTTTAATTATATACAATTATAATAAGAAAACTGTTAATGGATACCAATCAATATTCATGTCTACATCCATCTGCACTTTGAGTTGAAGACACTCCACTACTCCATATATAATATATATATATATATATTTAAATTCAACACTTTATTTTTTTTTTTTTTTTTTGTGTTTTTAAATTAAAGTCAGCAATTTAGCATGCAAATCATGCATATGTATTCAAGAAACATTAATTAATGAGACTGACTGGCTGTTAAAATAAAATTGTACGTGTATTATTTTAAAGGTGGTCTCAGATTGCAGCCCGGTTACCAGGACGAACCGATAATGAAATAAAGAATTTCTGGAATTCAACAATAAAGAAAAGGCTAAAGAACTTGTCGTCCACACCATCACCAAACACAAGCGACTCGTCGTCGTCGTTGGACGCCATGGAAGCTCTGAACATAAATCCCTGCATCAGCAGCAGCAGGAGGCAAGACAGCAGTGGCATGATCATGTCCATGCAATCTCCGTGGATTCATCGGACGGCGGCGCCACTGCCGGTGCTCGAGCACGGCCTCAACATGTTTGGCGGTGCAAATGGGAATTTGAATTCATCGCCGTGCATGGCACGTATGCAGGGGATAATAGGAGGAGGTTGCGATGTGTTTTTTGGAGACGATGATAATAATAATTATGGAGGACTGCTTTTGGATGGTGGTGGTTCTGCTGCTGCTGCTGCTGCTGCTGATATTGGGGCAGAGGGAGAGCTTTTTGTTCCTCCATTAGAGACCGAAGAGAGTTTCAAAACTGATCAGAGAATATATAATACTAATTACTTTAACAATATTAATAATATGGCCTCCAATAAGATTAATAATAGTGATAATATTAAGACTGAAAACCTAGGTGGAGGGGTTGAGGATTGTTTCCAAGAGGATCAAGATCAGCTAATAATGGGGGATTGGGACTTTGACGATTTGATGAAAGATGTCTCTTCCATTCCTTTTCTTGACTACCAATAGTTTAAACCCAAAAAAATTAAAACAAAAAACCAGCTTAGCTAGCTAGCCTCCTTGCTTTCCATTTTTCTGGCAATGTTTTTGTTCTTTTTTTCTGTTTTTTTCCCTCTCATACCTTGTCTCTTTTACCATTTTTTTTTATTTTTTTTAAATTTTCCAAAAGAACCTAGTCCATGATAGAAATCTCAAGAGAGAGTAAGTAGAATAACAATGTTTTTTTTTTTTTTTTCCTTGTATAACACCTTTTACCCTGAGCTTTCTTGGTTTTGCTTTACGACCAGGTCATCGACAAAACTTTATCATTTTCCATTATAAGTGTAAGTTTTTCATAGTTTTAGTTGGATGAAGAAGAAGGGTCTGAAAGAAAATAAAAGGTCAGTATATGGGGGTATATATGATAGAGTGACCATGACAGTAATCTCTGTGCATGTTTGTATCTACACAGTTTGTCCATGATGTGAAGTTGAATATATATATATATATATATATGATCATTTTGGTCAATTTAGGCATATATTATATACTGGTGAAAGAGAGATATTGTGTATAGCTTCATATGTAAAAGTAGGATTTAGTCCATCGGTGCATGTATAAAAACTCCTTATTATTTGTTATTATGAATATGTACAAAAGTTTCATTGTTGAGGGGTTGAAAATTCAATTTTTTTCAGCTAGAGGTTGAAAAATCGCTAGGATTTGTACTACATCTTTGATGGAGATATAAATATACAAATTCTCTCTCTCTCTCTACACACACACATATACAATCAATCTACCTAAATTACTTATGCATATTCTTCACAAAATTAATCGTCAATAAGCTATTATTAATTTTTTTTAATGGAATTTGATATGTAGTTACTTCAAATGGGGTTTAATTAAATTATATGCGTTTATGGTAGACACGTGTCCATTTGGGGCCAAATATTTGAATCACAAAGTAGTACTGAGTAATTATGAACTCGCCCAAAAAAAGAAAGAAAGTAAAAGTAATTAAGTAGATTAGCTTGGTTATTGGTCTCGCTGTAAATATTGAAACCTTTATTTCTATTATTTTACTTAAGTTAGTTAGTTAGGCTAGCTAGCTAGGCAAATGGGGGTTTTGATTTCCAAGAGTAATTATAACTCCTTTACCCTGGCCATTGTCCTATGGCCAAAGATAATTATTAAACTCAAGAAACAATCAATGCAAAAGGAAATTGAGTAATTTGGCCAACTTATTAATTAATATTCAAATTAAGTGAATATAAAGCAAACTTCAGAATATGACCTGTGCTATAGTTTTTTTTTTCCTTTTTAATTTAAAAATTAGTTATAGAAGAAGACAAGGTCACCATTTTCACTTGAATGACGACATGAAAGAAAGTGTTTTACTAAATCATTTCTCCTTTAGATTTTAAGACCTTCCATAACTAACATTTTGTGTGTGATATCAATGATTCATTTTGAAATTCGAATTAAAGGCTTAGCTTTTTTTCTTGTTCCAATTTAAAAAGAATTAATGTGTGTGTGTGTGTGTTTTTATATATATTTGGTTAGCGATGATTACGCGTGTATTTCATGCAAATGAGATCAGATTGTTTGACAATTTTGGCAATCGAAACCCAACTTTTTAAGGATTAGACATTTCAATCAAGCTTAACTACTTCCTCCATAAGCTTTAGTTTTTCCATAGCCCAGATTAATACAGTTTATCCAAAAGTGTATGAGGTCCATATAATCGATGGATAAGGATCGAGAACTTTTAAAGTGGCCACTGTTAAAGTGGCTCATGGCCCAATGGACCATTTTTGGTGAAATCAAAAGAGATTCAATGGAAAATAAAATTGAGAATGAAAATGATTTTCGATTTTATTTTTATTTGATATTTTAATTTTTAGAAAAAATATTGAATTGTCCTTTGGAGACCCAATGTAGGAAGTTTTATCTATTATATTAAATTACTTGATTTGTGGCTCTCTGTGAATTTGGATCTCTCTCTTATTTTTATTTTGGCTGAAAGTGATTTTGGATCTCATGCATTTTGTTTTCTGTGACATGGGATTCTTGTCTGCGTAAACAACAGTAAAGAATTCGACGCGCACATTATGTGGTGGCTAGAATGCTATATGGACTATTGTTACGTTGTCTCTTAGCAAAAAAAAAAAAAATATATATATATATATATATGGTTACGTTGTCACAGGGGCATATACGTCATTTCAAAGCCATAGAACCTCTGGTCCAGGTTCTGTCTCTGTGGCTGGCTTTCTTACATCTCCCACTGCTTGGTTCCCCTCTATCCCTTCCACATCTGCCTTTTACTCACTGCCTCGCTCTCAGTCCCACATACACCATATAAAAAGTCTTCCCTCTCTCTCTCTCTCTCTCTCTTATCCAACCATATCGTGCCACATCTACACACGACTCTTCTCATTGGTCCCTCGCTATTCAACGTCAGCTATATCTTACCCACTTATCCTTCGCCACGTGTAAACAAACTAGGCTGTCTCCTCTCAGAGGCGCATGTTAGCGGAATTCCGTGAGTTTTTTAAACTTCGACGGTCCAACCTGGCAAATGGAGATCTTCGGCGGAGATTTCAACCACATGACGGCGTTCACGAAGTCCACCTAAACTCACCCTAATTCCATGCCCACCGTATATTCCAATCACAAAATCAACCGTCCGATAACCATCGGATAGACACTATTCGTCCTTCACCGCAACATATTTCTTTTCTTTTTTTTCTTTTTTTCTTTTTAAACCATTTGTATTTTCTCCGTATGCTGCTGCTTCTCTGAGCCGCACCAGATCCTAACCGTCCGATGGCGTCCCTCGCCCTCGCCACCTCTTCCTCCTCTCCAGCTCTTTACACTCTCAGATCGCGTGCTTCCGCTCCAAAATCAGCTTTTTCAAGTATCCACACCCGACCCGTTATCCGCCCAAACCCGCTTAGAGCCGCCGGACTAGGAAGAACTCTCGGCTCCTTCGCTTTCATCAATGCTAAACCTCCTCGCGTCTTAACGCCTTGTAATCGCGGTTTCAGCGTCAAGGCCTCTTCGGCTGGTGGAGCTTCTTCTGCAGCTCCGGCGTCTCAGCCATGGCAAGGCGCGGCGATAAAGCCGCTTCTGGCTTCCATAGCCACGGGAGTTATTCTCTGGTTTGTTCCGGTGCCTTCCGGTGTCTCCCGGAACGCCTGGCAGCTTCTGGCGATTTTTCTGGCAACCATTGTCGGAATCATCACGCAGCCTTTGCCGCTCGGTGCCGTCGCTCTGATGGGATTAGGAGCTTCCGTGCTAACCAAAACCCTAACTTTTGCCGCGGCGTTCTCTGCTTTCGGCGATCCGATTCCGTGGCTTATTGCTCTCGCTTTTTTCTTTGCGCGAGGTTTCATAAAGACCGGGCTCGGCAACAGAATCGCTTACCAGTTCGTTTCCTTGTTCGGTAGCTCGTCGTTGGGATTGGGATACAGCTTGGTGTTCAGTGAGGCACTGTTAGCGCCGGCAATTCCATCGGTTTCTGCTAGAGCCGGTGGCATTTTCTTGCCGTTGGTGAAGTCTCTGTGCGTTGCCTGTGGCAGTAACGTCGGCGATGGGACAGAGCACAAATTGGGGTCTTGGTTGATGCTGACTTGTTTTCAGACTTCTGTGATTTCGTCGGCGATGTTCTTGACGGCCATGGCGGCGAATCCTTTGAGCGCTACTTTGACGTTTAATACGATTAAGCAGACGATTGGGTGGACCGATTGGGCTAAAGCAGCCATTGTGCCTGGTTTGTTGTCGTTGGTTGTGGTCCCGTTGCTCTTGTATTTGGTTTATCCGCCGACAGTGAAGAGCAGTCCCGATGCGCCGAAGCTTGCGAGAGAGAAATTGGAGAAGATGGGGCCGATGAGTAACAACGAGATTATAATGGCTGCCACTCTGCTTCTAACGGTAAACACTTTTTTTTTTTTTTTTCAATAATGTTTTAGTTACTTGCAGCTGTTTGTCTCAATGTGATAGTTTTAGTCATCACCTGTGGCTCTTTTCGTTGATTGGTTGCGAGTTAATGAACTATGATTGCCAATATACAGCTTTACAGTGTTTTCTGGGTTTTCATTCAAAAGGAACTCTCTTTTTAGTCAGCGTTAGAATGGTTCAACGAGTTTAAGAATCTAGTTGGGTCATTTGAGCTTACTGAAGAATTGTGCCTCTTTAGCCCAAGGTGATTGATTAATGTGAAGTGCAATTAGGATTATGCACTATACAAGTCATAGCTCGTATATAATTGGCTAGTTGGTGTTCGCCTGATCATAAAGTTTGGTTTTCCTCTTCCCTAAGTTCGTTCCAATTTTTGTTGGTTCCATGGAACCTGTAGTTGGAACTTAGTAGGACTCGACTTGGGGTATTAAAGGATATTTTTGTGACAATTTCATAATTGTTACTTAATGACTGATTCTTAGAAGAAAATTATGGACAATGGCAAATTAATTTCATCCGCCAATCATATTTATTCATTCTCATTTTTTTTTATCCCTCATTATATCAGGTGGGCCTTTGGATTTTTGGAGGCACATTAAATGTGGATGCTGTTACTGCTGCAATTCTTGGATTAGCTGTCCTCCTTGTGACTGGAGTTGTGACATGGAAGGAATGCTTATCTGAAGCAGTTGCCTGGGATACCCTCACTTGGTTTGCTGCACTTATAGCCATGGCTGGGTATCTCAACAAATATGGTCTCATCGCATGGTTTAGCCAAACTGTTGTTAAGGTTTGTCTTTCTTTTTCACCTATTGTTATTTATTACATAATTTGAAATGTCAAATCAGTATACACTAAATTCTAAGTAATGAAAAGCTTTAATACACTCACTTCATTCTCTCTTATCGCACATTAAAAGTTCTCTATTATAGTAATTAGTATGTATTAGCTGTTTATGGTTTTTCATTCATTTACGCAATTCGCATAGTGAAGTTCTATAAATATCATGAACTTTTTCACCAGAGCTTTAGTAATGGCTGGGAATTAAAAGAGTGAAAATCCTATACCATATGGATATTGCCCTAGAAATTGCAAACATAAGCCCTTGTAACCTATTACTAAATGAAGGTAGTCTTCTCCCATTTTACATCCTCCCAAGTGGAATTAAAATTCAGACCTTGGTTTCTTATATGAGGTCTAGGAGACTAGGACCTTTACCAGCTAAACTAGCTAGCACCTTCAGTTACCTTTTTATACACTTATGCTAATTGCTTTTCTATGTTTCCAGAGGCTTAGTGACCCTTCTAAGAGAAGACTTGTGTGAGAGGTGGCCCAGCCAACTAATTATTTTACGCAGTGTCAAATATATGTTAATAATTATTAACTTTAGCATAGTTTTAGAGGTTTAATATGGAATTAGGGGGTTTTTTTTATTTTTTATTTTGTGTGTGTGTGTGTTTGTGTTTTATTTGTCATGATTCTAACTGTAATTTATGAAGCTATCTTACAAGAAAACCATTCTACTTTTGCAGTTTGTTGGCGGATTAGGTCTTTCATGGCAGTTATCCTTTGGCATTCTGGTTCTTCTTTATTTCTACTCTCATTACTTCTTTGCAAGTGGAGCTGCTCATATTGGTGCAATGTTTACTGCCTTCTTGTCCGTCGCTAGTGCCCTCGGCACTCCACCATACTTTGGGGCAATGGTACTTGCATTCCTTTCCAATCTCATGGGTGGTCTGACTCACTATGGAATTGGGTCGGCGCCTGTTTTCTATGGGGCTAACTACGTACCTCTTGCCCAGTGGTGGGGCTATGGATTCCTCATATCTATTGTCAACATTATTATTTGGCTTGGAGTTGGAGGGGTTTGGTGGAAGGCCATTGGCTTGTGGTGAGGGAGTTAGAAAATTTTGCCAGTACAAAATTAGGCATTTTTGGTGATTTTTATTCTCATGGAAATGCCTTTTTTCTTTTTTTGCTCGAGGCAGCTGTTAAAATCATCGTTTTCCATTCTTTTGCCTAGAAATAATATCCATTGGTGGCTTTTGTGGAGAACTTGGGTGGTATACATACCAGGTCATTTAGAGGAGATGCTAGAAATGGTACCTGAAATTTTGACATTTGAAAATTGCCTAATTTATGGGGTGATTAGTTATATTATAGCATATCCGTTTTTTCTTGCTAGCCATTGGGAATGGACAAACTCCAGCTTGATCAAACGAGCAATAATATAAGTTTTTTTATTAGTAGAAGTGTCAGTAGAATTGATCAGCTTTGTTATAATTATAACTCTTTTTGTTTCTACTATTTGTTGGAGATAATTTAGAACATACAGGTATATGTATATACGGATCACAGCTTAAAAGGACTTTGTTTTTTTTTTTTTTTTAAGTTTTTCTCTATTTAGGCAAGTTTTTTAACATCACAGCTTGAGAAAGCATCTTCCAAATCACCCTATCTAATTTTCTATATCAACTCACATGTATTAATATTTTTATGTTGTGATATTTATGGTTTAATTTTGGGATGATAATGGTAACTAGCATTAATGTTCGCTGTTGAAATTAATATGAATTTTGAGTAGGTCTTGTCTATACATTTGCGAACAAAGAATATATTGGTTTAATTTATAGTGCGTGGCAGCTGATGGAAGCAAATATGTTAGAACGGAATAACCTGTTACCTGTCAGTGCCACCATCCAATCAATAGCAAACTCAACTCCATCAAAATTTGGCTATTCTTCTTAATTCAAATTTTTTTTTTTCTCTCAAATTTGCACAGCATTGTCATCATCTGTGTATAGTATAGTGGGTAAATTAAAAACTTTATATTTTGGCAATTCGTTGGTGAACTAAAAACTTATTACATCATCAATTTTTCCTAGTTTAAAGGGCCTGAGAATGAAAGTGGCAATTCAAAAGAAAGGTTTAGTATATATTAGGCCCAGGCCCACAAACCCACCCAAATTTATGGAGCTGGAAATTATAATTACAAACCGTCTTCAAAATCTTACAGGAAATGCGATATGTGTGAATAGACCTGGCAAAATGTTACACGACACGATAACACGACACGAAACGACACGATAATTTGCGGGTTTGGGTCTGCGATATCGGGTCGGGTTGATATCAGTGTCACACGATAAGACACGATAAAAAAACGGGTTGAAACGGGTTGGAACACGATAACACGATGGGTCACGATAAGACACGATAAGAAAAATATTAATTTAATTATAGTTAACTTTTTACATTACTTTTTTTTTTAGTTTTAGAAAACTATAAAATTCATATTTTATTTCATTGAAAAATTACAATTTTTATATCTATTTATATATTAATATTTTGTTTTATATTCTATATTTTTTATTACTTATATTAGATGTACAATTTCTGTTTGATTTATAATATTTTGAATATTTTTAAATTTATAATTGAAATGCATATTTTGTTTTTCAGTTACGATAAATATTTAATATAGCTTTAATTCGTAATATTTTACATATTTTAAATTCACAGTTATTATTTATGTTGAATTTTAGTATGTTAATATATATTTGTATAAATGTTTAACATATCATTTGAATATGTATTTAAGTTTAATAGACATGAATTGATAATGATTTATCATTTGACAATATATATTAATTTAAATAAAAAAAATAAAACACTCACGTACATGTCTAGTAAACACGAATAAAACACGACACGACACGAACACGGTTCAACACGAAAACTTAACGGGTTGGGGTTCGGGTGAACAAAATTTGACACGATACGAACACGACACGACACGAACACGGTTCAACACGACACGTTGCCAGGCCTATGTGTGAAACACACACTCACTAGTGATTAATGGATAATCAACAGTGAATATTCTTTTAAATCATTTTATCTTTTCACTATGTTGAAAGTAAGAAAACATATCACTAATTATAAAACTAATCAAACTTATAATCTATTAAACGATTTGTCATTATTTTATTGTAATTTTTTTAAAGTATTATTAATTTGTCAATCCCAAATAAAAAGTAAAGTGTGCGCCAATTAATATCAAACTTAATATTGTATTATTACTGAGAACAATATAATTAAAGGGTTATAAATGACTTTCAGATCAAAAGATCAAAGGACTTTTAATTAAAATTTTCAACTAAAACACTTGACTACTCGAAGTAAATTTTGTGTGCAGATATGCAAGCCCCTTTCAAAGTTGGTGAAATTTTAATTTATATAAAAAGATATGGTTCACCAAACCTTTCTGCTTCGATGTGGGACTTTTTCCATTTTCAATATCCAAATCTTGAATTTATACTTGTACAACTTTCAACCATTTTCATCTTTAAATGATGTGGGACAAGTATGAATTTATCTATATACAAAAAAATCAATAGTTTTAATAAATAAAAATATTAATTTAAAAAATCTAAGTATGTGGTCCAAACACAATCATTAATAAACTGTTTTATTTTTTGGTAATTAAAATTTATTAAGTGTAGCATTGGCTAAAACAAATTTGATATTCACAAAAAAGAAAAAGAAAAGAAAAAAAACTATCCCATCAATTAATGCATGCTAACTAAGGATAAGATAAGTCTATCATAGGGATAATTGAGAATTCAACCAATCCACTAAGTTCTCATTTATATAATTTTTTAATAAAATGCTACCATGATCAAGTTTCCTTTTCAAGCGTGTCACTCGTTTTATTGCCTTTTACCTAATTCAATATAACTTTAGAAAAACTTTATACAAAACCAAAAAGATATATAATCCAACTTTCATGTGATATATATATATTGGAGATATTCTCAATTTAAAAAATAGAAGATATCTTCAATTTAAAAAGTGCAGGATAAATGAGAATGTTATATTTATGGCAACTTAAAAAGTTAAAAATATACTATCTTGAACTCTAAAACATATATATAGGAGAATTTTATTATCAAGACATCACTTATTATCTCTTCAATTTCTTCAATGTTAAGATTTAAAATGTATATTTGAAATTTAAATGAGATTTTATAGAGTTACGATATACATTTTATCATTTTAAAATTTTAATACTTCACTAAATTTATATAGTCCATCAAAACTTTATTAAATAATAAATAACATATTGATTATAAAACACTTTCACTGTAGATTAATTATATATATATATATATTATATCTGATATCAATTATGTCCATAATTAGCTGATGGAATGCATGCCCAAGCACAACAATATAGAAAATAAAGTAAAAAATGCGTTTAAATACTATATATTTTATGCTTTTGATGTAACACCATTTTTTACAAGATGTCAAAATTGTGAGATTAGAAAGTGGGATTTGATAGAGGATCCACCACCTCTTTCGGGTACAAAAAAACTCATGAACCATGGACCAAAGAAAACCTATGCATTTGGAATCTAACATGGACGATTAATTTTCCTAAAGATGTTCTTAATTCTAATTAAACACATTTTAGTGGCCTACTTGATCAGTTGGTGGAATCTTATTCTCGGCTTTATCTTCTATTATATATATGTTGTTCTTATCGAGAGACATTGTAGATCTAAGATGGATTATTAATTAATCATTAACAATAATCAAAGAGTTATCTTGAAAATCACTTCCATGTGGGATGGGGATCCTTAAAATAAATAAATAAGGTTTGATCGTAGAGCTACAATATATGCGGTAGAGAATGCTTCAGTTTTAGATTTCAAATTTAAACTGTGTTGTTGGCTTTAAAAAGCATTTGAAATTATGTTTTCTACTAGCATTAACTATACATATCAATTTTAAATTTATGATATCAAACAATTATATTTTTAATATCTAGCAATAGTACTAATTAACATATAATGATATATCTTATATATTATAAAGGACAGTGGGGAGCCAAATGAGTTTCCGTCTTTTTTCATCGTCCATAGTTTGTTTTTTCTTTACATAGCAAAAATGACATTATTGTTATCAATGCAAGTTGGGATGGATGGTTGGGCATTTTTTCCCCTTAAGCAAGGTCTCGAGTTCGAATTTTGTTGATGGAATAAATTTATTGTTGTTAATTTTTTTCATTTCTATATCATAATTTTCTCACACATTTTAATTATCCTCATTTCTATTTTCTACTCCATTAATCAAATATTCGAAAAGGAAGAAAAGAGATTACTCATATGGTAAGNCAATACTGATAATCCATTTATTTTATTTTATTTTGGAAGCCATAGGAAGTGGGAACTTTCCCATTTAGCTAAAAGGTTAATCATCAAAACGTTCAACCTCATCGACGCATTTAAAATAGCAATTCTTTTTAAAAATTGAACCCTAGCAATAAAATAATAATAATAATAATAACAGAAAACTAAGACCAACATCACCAACTTTTCCGTACTAAATAAAGAAAAATAGATTGTACTATTTAAGAGATAACAATAATTATTATATAATTCAATAATTAAAAAGAACAGAAGGGTAAAATAGAGAATTCAGCAGAAATTAGGAACCGAGTGAGTCCCCCTCCAACTCAATTTACACAAACATCTTTTTTTTTTTTTTCTCACACTGTATTTTTCAATTTCGTTCAAACTTTTGTTCTCCTCTTTTTTCTTTTTTTCTTTTTTTGGTTTTTTTCTTCTAAACGCAAGCCTCCGAACACTCCAATGGCCGGCGCAGTGGTTCACAAGATCAGCCAAATCGTTCGGCTGAAGCAGCTAATGCTGCGCTGGAAACACGTCAGCATTCGCCGCCGACCCATCCTCTATTGCTCCGATTCCGACAAGCCGGCGGCGTACGATCCGACCCGCCGCATTCCCTCAGGTTTTATGGCGGTGTACGTGGGCTCGACGGAGCGGCGGCGGTTTCTGATTCCGGCACGGTTCCTGAACCTGCCGGTGTTCGTGGCACTGCTGAAGAAGGCGGAGGAAGAGTTCGGATTCGAGTGCAGTGGGGGTCTGGTACTTCCCTGCGAAGTGGGGTTTTTCGAGGAGATCTTGAGATTTCTTCAGAAAAGCGAGACAAGGTTTGGGAAATTGGGTCTGGAAGATTTCTTGAGGATGACTTCTGAAGTGGGTTTTGATTCCTGTAAAGAAATATCTTCCTCAGCCTCAACCATGTCTCACGCTTTCACTCCACTCTTGCAGAAAGCTAAGGTTTGACAACAACGCTTAGCACTCAACCACCGTGTTTTCTTTTCTCTTTTTTTTTACCTGGAAAATTAATGGTTTTTAGGGTTATTGAAGAGCCATTTGTAAATGGGTTAGTCTCTTTTTTTGGGGGGGATTTCTTTTTTTTTTTTGTTTGTTCATACCATCCTTAAACCCATCTTAAAAAAAAAAAAAGTAAAAAACTTTGATGGGTATCAATGAGATGCTGTTGAACTTCTCTCCCCTCTCTCTCTCTCTTTTTTTCTTTTTTTTTTTTTTTTTTTTTTTTTTTTTTTTTTTTTAAGGCATCCATTTGTTTCAGTGATGCTACTGCTAGTGAAATCTCAGAAAATCAATGGAAAGTTCAGATTATCAATTACTTTTTTTTTCTTCATCAAAAAGAATGTTCACTGTTCTGACATTGTCAAGTTATACGGCTATGGAGCTCCAAAACATGTAAAATTATGAAATTAAATTTGATCAAGTGGGAGTTTGATCTTATATATTTTATTTAAAAATGGGGTTGGCATGGTAGGCCAACCGAAGGTCATAATCATGGTTAATTTCCACTGCTCAAGAGTCATTTGCTAGCTACAAGCTAGCTAGCTACAAGCTAGCTTGATGAAAGAAGATTCCCAGAAATTTCTAATAAAATTGTAATTCAATATATATTATTATAATATTATTTATCTGGTTTTTTAATCTTATTGTATATTTGTTGTTGGCTTTAGCCTTGGCTTTTAGCTATTATTTCAATGGTGCTGATAGCATCATAGTGATTTGTAGGTAGCTAGCCTTCGAAGCATAAATTGAAGTGAGCATGCATGACTTTCAACAGAGAAAGACAAACAAAGAAAATTAATTTTTTTGGAGAAATTAAAAAGGGGTTAATTGTGATTCTCTTGGCAAATCGATGACTAGATGTTTCTAGTTTCATAATGTTTTAATCCTTTTTTATTATCATCCAAAATTCCCCAACATCTGTGAATCTATTCATGTGACTGACTTCCATTGCTTTTGTTTTTCACCTTTTCTTGGCATTTTTGCACGAGGATCACTGGATCAGGTTAATGTAGCTGTTTTTTTTTTTTTGGTAAATAATTATTGTAGCTGTTAGATTCTTAGTGAAAACTTCATTTTACTTTTTTAATTAACATTTCCATTGCATTACCACTCTGTCATGCCCACTAATTGTCATCTCCTCAAATGATTACCACTTTACTTTTAGAACATTGTAGTTTACAGTAAAACTCTTTAATAGTGTGAGAATCATGTTAAGAGCTCATGTTTATCTTTCCAAAGAATTACTGTATATACCTTAAGTTTTGTTTTGTTAAGTTTTAAATTTCTTGAATCATTTTACGTGTTAATTTGTTTATAGATACTTAGCTTTTTGTTTTGGTATATTTCCCAACTAATAGCTTTTGAGACTTTTTGAATTCTTTTCTAAATAGATCCTTGAGTTTACTTTATGCTAGCAGGCATGTGAAAATTTATATATGTTTGAGTAGAATCAAAGACCAGACGAATTGATTATGATGAGTCTCTGAAAATACATATAACAAGCTAGTTATGGGAGTCTATGGGCAAGTGAGATGCCATTTGAAGAAAAAGAAGTAAGATTAACAAGACAATATTTTTAGAGAAATGACTGAATTTTACTATAAATTTTTTAAAAATATTAGTTAATTATGAATAGTATTATTTTATAGACAAATAGTAAATATTATTCTATTATAAATTTTACAATGTTATTTTATTATGGATCAGTGTTATTTATCTATATGACATAATAATATTGTCTAGAGTAATATTTTTAAAATTTAAAATTTTACGATAAACTCTAAAAAAAAATTATACTGGAGCATTTCACGTCTTTCCAAAATCTTAATTTTAAAGGGGAACAAAAATAATAAAAATAATTTAAGGAAATCTTAAGTTTTTGCTCTAGAAAGAAAAAGGAAGTTGATGGAAACTGGGAAGGACAGAATTAATCACTTATATATATTTATATATTTTTTTTAGTGAATATATATATATATATATATAATGGATACGGACAAGTGCTACGGAGACTTTCAAAACGACGACGACATGGAGATCTCAAATTGTACGACAAAAGTTTTGCGCAGCCCAAAAAAAGATGAAACAAAGGAATCCACTCCCTCCCTTTTATCTCCCGCTCTTTCCCAATTTGTCCCCACAACCCCTTTACGTACTTTCTTTTAAAACCAACTTTTTACGTCCCTAATAGTTTCTTCGCATATTAAATTGTATATGTATATGTATATGTATCACGTGCATATGCTTGCAAGTCTCACTACTAAGATTAAAATAAAAATGAAAAAAATAAAGGGTCTATTGTTGACCATTTGATACAGTTTGTGACGTTTTTGTTTGGCATATTAATTAGTTTCCAAGATAAGGCTATGATTATGGTTTGGATAATAGAATCAAAGGGGTTGGGATAAGATTGGGATAAGAAAGTTTTATTATTATCATATATTTGGTGTATTATTGGATTAGACTTTTCTTTTAATATATATAAAAAAATTGTAAAATAGATTGAATATTAGCTTTTATATATGTAGGCGACTACATGAGATTTATTTGTATTCACCAGAAGTATTATTTGACCCCATTAGAAAAAGAAGACTTATTTGCATGAATTTAGAAATAAATATGACCTAGTGTATAAATCTTTTTAAGGCAGGCTATTACGTGAAGAAAAAAAAAAACGAATCTTTTTAATGCAGGCCGTGCTTGTGCAGTATCAATCATCGTCATCAACAACACAACTTTTTGGGAAGTTGTACTTGGCGAATCCAGTCCAAAATCCTTTTTTTATTTTTTTATTTCGTTGAAACCAGTCAAAAATCCTTTGTTTGCACATTGCACTTTATTTTTATACAACTCTAACACTTCTCAAAAAGTTAAAAACAAAATTTTTGTACAATCGTCGCTAAGAGTAGATGAATCCGAAAATTTTAATTACCAAGCTGATACTAAATATAGAATTTTAGTGACGTTTTGACTGAAATTCTGCCCGAACATTTAAATGATAATCTCTCAGTATATAATAACTTGGAAAACAATCTCATAAGTTGATAGAGATTGAGTGTATTCATAAAATTAAACATATAAATAATAAATATATACACAATAAAATTAATCCCCTGAAACAGCTATTTTAACAAATTATAAAATAAAACTTTTCTTTTTTGTTCTAAATAAGACAAGACTGTTTGGTAATTTTATTTAACTTAAGAGAGATATGATAGAGATGAGAGGGCGAGAAGAAAAAGAGGAGAGAAAAGACAGCAGAGATGAGGGAAAAGAAGGTTTGGCAAAGAAAGGAAAAGATAATTCTTGAAAAATCTAATCCATTTGGCGTTGGGAAACAGTCAAATAATTAAAATATTTGGTAATAACAACTAGAATCATTATAAGAACAATATAATATATTATAAGAATTTTTTCAAGAAATAAGATTTTTTTTTTCTTAAAACAAAAATATTTGAAGTCTATTATGGTGATGCATCTAATACAATTATGCAAATATCATTTACTTGAATTTATTAAATCCAACACTAAGCATAGTACAACTACTTGTACAATATATGCATTGCAACGTCCCTCGCTCAGCCAAACTATTCATCTGCAAAGTATCTCCCATCCTAACATCTTTAATTTCATAACCAGATTTTGTCTTCCGGCTGTAACCAAAATGCTATGAGATTCAAGAGAGGATTCTCATAAAATGAATACATGGAGTAACTCTGTTTTGACAAGTTATTTGAAAGTCAGTAAGCTCAGATTACACGAGCACAGTCGCTGGCTTCACATATCAAAACCGCCGTGCTTTGGTTCAATTTACTTGCCAACTCCGGTTGGACCTTATGATACTCTGTCTTGACAAACAATGCAGCTTCAGCAGCATGATTAGCATCCACAAATGCAACACAGCAACCTCGAAATCCAGCACCACTGAACCGTGCTCCAAATACACCGGGGGCCCTTAGAAGGATTTTGTATAGTTGTACTAGTGGTTCGGCACCTATAATATCAAAACCATGATGGATAATAGTTGGTTGTTTTTCACATAACAGCATTTAGAGGGCACAGCAGCATGTCAGAACTCAGTCATAGTTTAGGTAAGATAATACTGAAGGCAAAAATTGTATAATAGTAATTAGTCATCATCGGTCATCGAGAAACACATGGTTATGGAGGTCGATTATCCTATCTCTAAGACATAAGATAATTTTTAAAAAGTTATTTAAACAAAGTCCATTAGCATGGAAATAGTTTCAAGCAATATATTACAAGTGGCAATGAATTTAAGAAAATAAATTACCACATTCATAGTTCTGAATAGAACTCAGGCCAGAGGCTGTAATAAGCATTCCAAAATCTTCCAAGTTGCCTGAAGCCCAAGCTTCAAGTCCTGAAACAATTATTACCTTTAGTAACTAATACATAATATAGAATGCACAAAAATTATTAGTAAATAGCGTGCACAACAATTATTAGTAAATACATACATATTACATCAATACATTATTCAAGTATGCATGTAGATATTGCAGCTGCACATCAATAATACTACCTTTGACAACCCGCGAATTTTCTGAGAAGTAATGCTCTGCTCTTTTAGCTAGATTAGGTTCTAGTTTGCACTGCAGGATAGCAAGAGAGAGAGAGAGAGAGAGAGTGTTATATATATATATATATATGAAAATGAAGAGTTAGCAGACCATTTAAGGTCATGACTGAAACCTTAGATTATTTACATGTCAAAAAAAGTTTCACAACTGAACCCTTAACTCTATAAAAAATTCTAGAAATAAATAAAGTCCGTTACATATTTTTTTAAATGTAGAGGCAACCCAACAGTAATTACAGTCCAAATTTTACAACAAGGGAACGTCCCTAAAATATTCAGCCATCAAAATTTGAACTTTTCAAATGATTAGATTACTTTCCTAATTGGAATTTCATGAAGTTTAGCTCCAAGATTACTAAAATATCAACAGGTTCACAGAACCAAGTTAAGTTGAATTTCTGTACATGAAACAAATACACATTCATACCGCATCTATAAATGTAACATGTATCCGTTTATAATTCACAAAAAGAAGCATAAAATGTTTATAACTAGGTTTGAAATGGCAACTTCAGATGAAATGTGAGTTATTACTAATTGAAGTACTTAAATGCACACCAGCCAAGGATTTGGGCATTTTGTAAAGTATAAACATAGATACATATTTGCCATGAGTAGCATCTTTGGAAACCCAAAATATTTTGATACCATAGTACTTACCTTGTGAGTTTGATAAGCTTCCAGTTCAACTGTTCGATTTAAAAAACGAAAAAAGAAAAAGAATCAATATCACTATCACTATGCAAGATATATAAGAATTTGAGAATTTTGTATGTCAAAATACTACCATTAGAGAGGAGAGGCTCCAATTTTCCAATCCCAGAAGCACTGCAAAAGTAGAAGAAAACAATATTTCATTTCTGGATTTGTATACTCCAAAAAGGATGAAGATATGAAATTGGAAACGCATATCTCCATAAAATATTGTAATTGATAAAAAAAAGTCTATCAAACCTATCAAACTTTTGATGCCTTTAATTAATATGGTTTGACGGATTTAAGCACAAATGCTTTCGAAGAAGAGAGCTAATTTTAAAGTTAGGGGCTCTTTTGTTTCTGTTATTTTTTTTTTTTTCTTCATTAAGTACTGAAATTTACTAAAGGCACCATCCAGATGCAGTATAAAACAATTTCAAACTACCTAACCTAACTGCAGAAAAAGGGTAAAGCACACGAGTTGAGGTTCAAATGCAAAAGGCCATGGCCTCAATGAAAAATGAACCAAAAATATAACATACTCAAGAAGAATTCTCGCAGCCTCTTGACACTCAGAAACTCGGTGATTATATCCTGGATTGTTAGTCAAAGCATGCTTCAAGCCTGAAAATGCCAGTAATATTTTGTACGCTTTCTGCAACTCAGTCTTCTGGTTCATTTGCACCTTGGGTGGGAGGATAAGCTTATGCTCTTTAGTCTGCACATAAACTAAATTTTGGAGATATTGTATTGCTAAATAAACATAAACCTTGAAGGAGTAAATTTTCAGAACTGAAGCAGAATCTCTATATCTGAAGCTTTAGTTCGGAAAGAAATAGACGATGAGGAACCAGCATCAAAGTTTTATACTAGCATGGAGTAATGAAAAAGGAAAAAAGAAATGATGGCTAAACAAAATAAGAATGGTGGCAAATAGCATGTGTGTGGCTCAAAACTTCGCAGATGTTATATCTTTTATAATTTTACAAAAATGCGTCTTTGAGTAGAAAGATATTGGGAGGACCAAACTCATAACTACAGTTAATACCAAGAAAAATGATATTTGAAGCTGTTAGAAACATAAGTAAAAGAAATTCAAAGGGAGACAGCTAGAACTTTATAGGAATCCAAAAATTCCCTAATATAAAAAGCGACTTAATAAGAGTTGCAAGATCAAGCCTCGTACAGAGCCTAAAGCATCAAGGGGCTACATGTTCTACTTGCATCTTTGACTTGTCGTGTCACTACTTCAAGCTCAGGATATCTGGATAAATCCCACGCATATTGCCTATGGAAGTATCATGTCAATATGCCCCCAAACTCAATATCCATTGTCAGTATATTAAACTATGATGATCTACTACATATAAACTTAACACTTATGGGTAAAGTAGTATCTACACCCCAGGTTGAAGATAATTTTCATCAAATTGGATTTGCTTCTAAGAGAATAGCTGATAAACTTTCACTTTTTTGTTATCTAAGATATGTTTTAGGTATAGTGCATTACCTTCTCTTAACTCATGAATTTGATGAACCCTAAAAATTAAAAAGAAGTGGAAGTCTTAACATCACATCTTGACTCTTGTCCTAAAAAATCCTTCCATTTATTTCCTACCATATTTTCTAGAACAAAGCAAAGATTGTAAACATTCAAAGAAAATTCCCTCATTTCCATCCCAAGTAACTTGAAAATTACTAATCATTAGTGGTGACAAATATTGGGGAAATGGAAAAAGAAGAAATGTTCAGTAGCATCACTCAGATAAAATTTAAATCATTTGAATAAGGATGATAACGAGTTAGTTATAACAACATTCGGTACAAGCACAGGTATTCATACACTACCTTGCAGTTCATGCACAATAGACATCCATATCTTGAAAGCAATATGGCTGATTGATCCAATATGCCATTTCTTAGACCCAAATATTCGTTTTCAACCAGCCTAAAAGTAAGCAAAAGAAATTCAAAGGTCTAATAAAATTAAACATGCAGGGAACATTTATATGCAACGAGGCATGTTATTTGACCATGGAATGTGTATGTTTTAAATCATTTTGTAGGAATAAACACTATAAATAAATAATCCCTTAGCTTCAAGGAACTTAAGGAACCAAATAATCTTGAATAAGTAATGATATCACACTCACTGTTGCACAGTCAATTACAAGGAAATCCAATGATCTTGAAGAACAAATAACAATTTAGTGACAGAATGATTAAGTTATAAAAAAGTTACTATATATGAGAGGACAAATTTCAATTTATACCCATGTTTAAGAGGTTTCTATTTATTCTTCTTTTTTATAGATAGGTATCATTAGGGATATCTTTTTCTGTAGGCCTACAATGTGTCATTGGAGATATTTCCTTCAGTGAATTTATTTCATACACTTGGATTAATTATTTGACTTTACATTTTTCATAACTAAATTTGAAGTTTTATCAAATGGCAGTTTTCAGAATCCATGAGCACCATTTCTTAATCAAGTTCAACTCAATATCAAATTTAGACAAACCTACCGGTCATACTCAATGTTTTCTTCAGGAGACACCATCAGATTATTAGCACTTTCAAAAGCCAATAGGTAAGCTACTCCAACCTGTCAAACATGTACTGTTAGTGTAACATGTTGGAGGTGGAAAGAAATTCTCCATGGTTAGCAAATAAAATAAAGATTTAAACTTCCTGTATAAAAACAAAAAGAAAAAAGATGGTTTTACTGATAAAAAAGCATAATATCGTTAGGAGGGTCTTATGCATTATGCCCTAAAAAATGTTTGTTCTTAATTCACAAAAAAATATTACTATAAAAACACAAGAGGGTTGTGAGTTTTATGTCCCTCTTTGAAAATACTCAGGCTGTCAGGCATATCTCTGATAAACTAAACAATAGATCAGAGTCCCAGAAGTGCACAGACCAAAAACAAATAGTTGATGAAATCAAGAATTACTCAATAACATTGTTCGATTGTAACAATGATGAATGCTTTCTTAACTAGATTTATAATTCAGCCACCATATAATTTTCAACAGGTCAATTCGGAAGCAACCCAGGAAGACAAACTTACAGCAGCAGAAGAGCTAAGGCCCGAACTGTCAAGACACTCGGAACCACATATGTATCCTGTAATACCCTGCAACAGGTGCATCAAATGATCCAGTAAATTTCAATCCAAAACCACATGGTTTCACAGAGGATGACAAGTTATCAAGATGACATATCAGCAGCATCCAAACTCATTCAGGAAGCATGCTTTAGATGTAGGTTGATATATATGCAGAAAATTCCAAGGATGGGTGCTTGCTTCTGCAAATGTCTCAACACATTTATTTTTTGAGAAATCGTATGAACATCTGCTCTAGATTAAATCTTTTTCAAAATAGTATGCTAATAATTTTTATCTACTGGCCTATGTCAGATTTAAAAAAAATAAAATAGAAAAATCATAGGTCAATTCCATATCAAGAAATAAACTTGAAACTTAAGTCCTAAATAACACACCAGATAAAGAAATTTGGTCATATTTATTAAACTAATCCTAATCAAGAGTCGCAAAGTACCAGGAACCCATGTGTCTACAACTGAATATTTTCAGTTCTACATAACTTCTCAATTAAATGCTAAAAAACTAACATAACTTATCTTAGATTAATTAAGAAGTGAAAAGGAACAACAACAGAGTTATATTTCTAACCTGAAAAAGATGGTTTCCCTTACTATGAAGGGCATATAGTGCTCCTCTAGCATAGTTTCCCCAATTACATTCTTCATGATGTTTGGAAGAATCATGTGTATCAATCTTATCATTCGTCTTAATGGTGTGTTTTGGGCTTTGAATTTCATCCACTCTATCAAACAAATAGTAAACAATGATTCAAGTCCTCATAGGGCAGAAGGAACAATGCAATAAGGTGAAAATAAAATCTTTTATACTGACAGAAAGTCCCATGCAACACAAGTTACTGTCACATAGTAGAAAATAACTGGAGAGCAAACTTTATGTTATAGATAACATAGTAGCTTTCTGGAAATTGCAGCATATCGAAAGAGACTAAAATATTGTCATAGAAAAAAAAAATTCTGACTTCGTCATTAATTTGAACTCAAAACACAAAGTTTCAGTCATAGAACCGCTAAACTGAAAACTATTCATTTACTCGACTTTGAAGATTGTCAGATTCTAATGGTTGTCAACTGGATTCAAACATTAATACATGACAAAGAAATTTTGGACACTTCAAAGTAAGGTTTACTTATGCTTTGAGGGTCAAGAGTCTTCTCTTTTGTGAGCACTCTCTTCTTCCAAAACCACGAATCCTAAAATCAGAATACACCTCCCCCTAATCCTGGCCACCATCTAAGGATTTGCAGGAAGGCTATTATATAGATATGGATCCTTTATCATCTGTATGAATTCACCCAAGAACAAATGCATCCATGCTAATTGGCATTTCAAATACTAGGAGAAGGAATACTAGTATGCAATTACCAGTTTCAAACATTCTTGATATGTAGATATTATAGAGTTTGATTTCAATTTCTCAGCAATCATATTGAAGCTTGACATGGACTCCAAAACACATCTAGAAAATGATGGGAAAAAAAGGAATAAGGATCATGAGTTAGTCACTGTACCTGAACCTAACTTCTCCTTTGAACTGTCCTGAGCGTAATACAATCTACCACAATATTTTCAATCAATCAGCAAGAGGAGTATGAAATTCCAATCGGTTATCTAAGATATATTTGAAATTTAACTCAAAGTAATAATGTTCCTGACATTTTTAAGCATTTCAGAGAAAGATTTTGCAAACATTGTAAAGCATCCTTGAGATTTCAAAATTTAGTTATTCAAAAAACCAAACTGATAAGGATCCAACTTCAATCATATGTTTCAATGAGCTTATACTATGATGAATAAATCTTCTTACTATTCTGCATTTTCCAGTTTTCTTATATTTTATACCTTAGTGTTTAAAAAGTATTTCTATCATCTACTTTCCGTACATCTTGTTACTACCTTCTTTCTGTTTCTATGAACTTTCTTCCAGTATTCACCAAAAAAAAAAAAAACAAATGAACTTTCTTTCATTTTCTACGAACTAGTCTGGTGAAAAAACTATCAATTACCTGAGCGTCACCAGAAGGGATAAACCCTAGAAGTATTCCCTTATTGATTGCCATAGCAGAGACGGTTCCACCCTGCAAAGATTAATAGAAAATTGAAAATAATTGTAAACATATCATTATGAGAGATTTAACTATAAATATATAATGAAAAACGAAAATTAACACAAAAGTTATGGTAAATAGAATAGTGAAAGCAAGTTTTGATGAGCATACACTAAATAAACAATGTTGCAGTATAAACTTGATGTCACCATTTTATACACAAGATCAGAGTCTTAAACTTTCACCAAAAAGAAAAAAAGCTCAGAGTCTTAAAGAACAATTAAAGGTACAATAAAAGCACCTGATGATCAATATGAGCCCCCAACGGACAAATTCGATAAGGGGATGCCACAACTCGAACCTCATCAGGACTTCTACCAGCCATCTTAGAAACCGTTTGTCTAATTTCATTTAACTGCAACATATATCAGTACATGCAATTAGAAAATAAAATAACCACAACAAGATCAAATACAATCAAATATACACAAGCAGGTTCCGCGTGCTCGTAGACACATCTAAGTTCAAAAAACTAATAATAATAATAATAAAAAGATGAAAAACTTTGAGCGAGTAACGCCAACAATATTGACAAACACACCAATCCCACAAATTAAAGCATAACTTACATTAAACACCCTTCTGGTTTGCATTAAAAGTTACTTTTGCGTTTAAAACGCAATGTAATTCTTGCTTCCAGAAATCCAGAAATATATACTATGACTAAATATAAACCAGAATTTGAAATACGGCTTAATTTGATCTTAGATCGAGACAGAAATGTACCGCCAATAACATTGTGCTTCAAGAAAATGAGACCAGAAACAAAGGTACACGCAAATATAGATAGTAATGGACACACAGATTCCAAACTATTTACAGAAAGAATTAACATAAAACTCAAGAATGTAAAGATTACCTCTGCTTCAGAAGGCCAAGACAAACCAAACCCATCATCCATCTTCCCAAATGCAGTGAGAATTTAAAATCAGATTGGGCTTTGAACTGGTATGAAACTTCTTCGTTAGGACACAATGCGATTGCTTAGCGGTTGTTGAAGCGTCTTGTTTCGTTTAAAACAATCAAAATAATTTGTGAAAACTTCAACAATATGCCTCAGTTTTCCACATTTACAAAAACATATTTATAAAAAAAACTATGAATTAATAAATCCAAATGCAATGAGGAAAAAAAATCAAATTTTATATTGAAGGATACAATTTTGAAAAATTAGAATCATAAAATCCCAAAAAAAGAAATTCTAAGTTCAAAAAACTAATAATAATAATAATAATAAAAAGATGAAAAACTTTGAGCGAGTAACGCCAACAATATTGACAAACACACCAAACCCACAAATTAAAGCATAACTTATACCAACCAACAAAATTTGAATTTACATTAAACACTCTTCTGGTTTGCATTAAAAGTTACTTTTTCGTTTAAAACACAATGTAATTCTTGCTTCCAGAAATATATACTATGACTAAATATAAACCAGAATTTGAAATACGACTTAATTTGATCTTAGATCGAGACAGAAATGTACCGCCCCAATAAACTATCTATAACACCAATAACATTGTGCTTCAAGAAAATGAGACCAGAAATATAGATAGTAATGGACACACAGATTCCTTACTATTTACAGAAAGAATTAACATAAAACTCAAGAATGTAAAGATAACCTCTGCTTCAGAAGGCCAAGACAAACCAAACCCATCATCCATCTTCCCAAATGCAGTGAGAATTGGAAATCAGATTGGGCTTTGAACTGGTATGAAACTTCTTCGTTAGGACACAATGCGATTGCGAAGGGGATTTTATTTCATTTTTACGTAAAGCTTAGCTGTTGTTGAAGCTTCTTGTTTCGTTTAAAACAATCAAAATAATTTGTGAAAACTTC
>QANX01005206.1:0-32835 GCA_003254975.1 Ochetophila trinervis | reverse complement strand
ATTTCCGGCGATCCAGGTGGTTTCACGGCGAACCACCAGTGGGAAAAGGAAGAGGAGGTTGCCGGCTTCAAGTTTCGTGTTGGAGCCGGTCCGATCCGGTGGCAGAAACGGCCGTTACCGGCGGAAGAAAGGAGGCGCGGGGGTGGCGGAAGTGACGCGGGTAAGGTCTGGAAATTTCCAGACTTGGCCAGAATTTAAGGATGCAGACAGGGGCATTTTCGTCCTTTTAAGTCCAGTCTCAACCAAATTACCAAATTGCCACTCACACAAATTTAACTATAACTTCTCGGTTTTAACTCCGAATCGAGCGTGCTGCTAGTCTACGAACTCGTATCGACTAGCTCTACACAACGGTACCCCGGTCAAAACCATAGCACGCTCACACAAAAAGTCAACTCCGAGCCCACTAAAAGTCAAACTGGTCAAACTTGAAAATTTTATTATTTTTCTCAAAACGGGATGTTACAATTCTACTCTAAATGCTTTAACAAGAAAAATGTAGAGATCCTGAACTGCGACGACTCAGTCGCAGTTGAAACCTTCACAAAATTTCTTAACCGAGACAACTATTGTTTGACTCTGTTACAAAAATGGAGCCAGAAACCATGATTGAGGCAATGTCATGGGCTGCGAAGTACATCAAACTCGAAGAGGATCAGATGCTGGAAAAAGGAAAAAATCAAAATCCATAAAAAAAAGAAAAATGCGGTAATGGAGGTAGCAGAGCCACGAATAACTCCAAAACCAAGGCATGGAGCAATCAGTTCATCTATATTTCAGTTCCAAAACATGGATTCAATTAATGATCCATTCAAGTAGTACTCTTTGAGCATAATACCAAAAGGAATGGTCAAACATTTGAAAAATAAAAGACTATATCAGATGGCTTAAGAAGATGGTCTCGGACTCCAAAACCCAAGATAACAAAAAATTATGCGCTTTCCAGAATGACTTCGGCCATCTCATGATCAAATGTTGCCATCAAAAATGGAAAATTGAATCTTTGATAAATATATATATATATATATATTCGAAGGAGTTTATACCCTCTAAGAAAACTCAGAAAGAAGGAGACCAGAGAACATCAACAAGAAAAAGAACTGAGGGGAACAAGAATTACAATGGCGAAGTTCCAGTCATCCATTTAGGATTCGCCAGTGGAGGTGACATTATGGCAACTCAAAAAGATCACATCAAAAAGGGTGAAGTAATACCAATCGAGGTAACTGATAAAAAAAACCCTAAACTATTATTTCAATTTCCAGATATTGTCTTCACAGAGAAAGATTCTTCACAGAGAAAGATGTGAAAAGGCTCCATTTTCTCCACAATGATGCTCTGGTGATCCAGCTAGGAATATCAAACAAACTGGTAAAAAGAATTATTGTAGACAATGGAAGCTCTATCGATCTGGACTTTAAGTCAACTCTAAGAAGCATGGAATGGAACCTCGACAACATTCAGAAAGTATGAGTAATGAATCTAGTAGGATTCAACGGTAAATTAACCGAGTCATTGGAAGTTCAGACTTGAATGGATCATTAATGATGGTCATAGATGCCAACTCAGCATACAACTTGCTTTAGGAAGGCCATGGCTGCATGAAATGAAGATATTTCCATCCATATATCATCAGATGATTAAGTCTCCCATATGTGGAAAAATTAAGAAGATCAGAAATGACCAAGTCTATGCTCGTTCGTGCTTTGTCTCAGCAATAAAAAGGAAAATCTACGAAGACAAATAGCAATTAATAAATTCAGACGTCCTCAAACTAGAAGCAAAAGAGGCGCATGAATCTATTGAAGAGGTAGCTCTGGATGAAAGCAAACCCGAACAAAAAAGTCGGATTGGTACCAAGCTAAATGCCAAGACAAAACAAAACCTTCTTGCACTCCTAAAAGAAAGAAAGCATTGCTTTTCTTAGGACATATATGACATTCTAGGTATAGATCCCGAAGTAATAACATACAAGTTGAATGTCAATCCCAAATTCAAGCTTGTAAAAAAAATGAAGTTTGCTCCCAAAAGAAATCAAATTATAAATGACGAATTGGAGAAAGTCGAAAGACATGGGATTAGAGAATTAGATTGGTTGGCCAATGTTGTGATAGTAAAGAAAAAGAACGGAAAACCAAGAGTATGCATCGACTTTACACATCTCAACAAAACTTTTCCAAAAGATAGTTGTCCACCTACCAAAAGAAAAATCTACTGCTACAAAGTAATGTCATTTGGAGTCAAAAATGCAAGTTCCACCTACCAACGGTTAGTCAACAAAATGTTCAAGGAACAAATTGGCAATACCATAGATGTATACATCGACAACATGCTAGTCAAATATATTAGAGCAAATGACCATCTAGAACACCTAAGGCAAATATTTGATATCATACAAAGGCACATAATGAAACTAAACCCAAATAAATGTACATTTGGAGTTGTTGCAGAATTGTTCATTGGCCATATAGTAACACAAAGAGGAATAGAGGCCAACTTGAGCCCTGGTGGACATGCCGTCGCCTCGAACAAAGAAAGAGGCTATGAAGATCAACAGAAAGGTTATAGCTTTGAGGTGATTAATTTTTCGATCTTTAGACAGAATCCATAAATTCTTCAACATACTAGAAGGATACAAGGATTTCCACTGGACCGAAGATTGCGAGTCAGCTTTTAAGGAATTAAAAGAACACCTCGGATCCCTACCTCTCCTCATAAAGCTGAATCCATGTGATATCTTGCAGCTTTACCCGACAATCTCGAATAATGCAGTTAGCTCTGTTGTGACAAAAAGTGAAGGTAAAAAGCAATACCCGATTTACTATGTTAGCAAAAATTTGCTAGATGCTGAATTCAGGTATGCAAATTTGCAGAACCTAATCCTTTTCCTCGATGTAATTGTATGAAAGTTAAAATCTTACTTTCAGATTCATATGGTAGAGGTGGTCACTGCACATCCGATTTGATTTGTACTTCATAAACCATATCTAAATGAAAGAAAAGCTACTTGGGCAACATAGATAGCTAGGTGGATGCGACATCTGATATGTACCTAGAATGGCAATGAAGTCACAGGTCATAGCAAACTTCATAGCATAATTTGCAGTCTCAGAACATAAAAACCAAGAAGGACAGACACCAACCGAGGCATGGAGTTCATAGGTTGATGTCTCATCCAACGAAAAAGGATAATGAGCTAGCATTCTAATGAAGAATCCAAGGAAAGAATTGATCGAGCATTCCTTTTGTTTCGGATTCAAAGCTTCAAACAATGAAGCAGAAAATGAAGCATCAATTGCAATGATCCAATTGGCAATAAAATTCAAGGAAAAAACCACAACGGTTTACAATGACTCAGCGTTGATGTAAAATATGTGAACAAAAAATTTACAGCTACCAACCTTGTCATGATAGGCTACTTGGAAAAAGTGAAGCAATTGACAAAGAAGTTTTAGAAAATAAAGTGAAACAATTTATGAGGGAACAAAATTTCCATGCTTATGCGTTAGCCAACATTGCCTTATCCATTAAAACCAATCAGAAGCTTCTGATTAAGCTCATGTCAGAAGGAAGCATAGCCAAAGTAAAACAAGTTCTATGCATAATCAAGGAAGTCAACAACTGGATCAAACCAATTATCTAGTACATCAAAGATGGAATCTTGCTAGCCAATAAGTCGGAAGCTAGGAAAGTTAGGATGAGAGCAGTAAAATATTGCTTGTTAGATGGAAAATTGTACAGAAGATCTACTTGGGACCTTTGTCGAGATGTCTCGAACCAGTCTTCTCTCAAGGTAATGGCCAAAATGCATGAAAGACACTGTGGAATCCATTCAAGCGGAAGGTCAATGTCGAGATGAATTATGTTACACGGTTACTATTGGCCAACACTCCTTAAGAATTCAGAAAAATATGTGAGAGAATGCGTCAAATGTCAAAAATTCGCACCAATACACCACATCCCGACAAACAAGCATTCCAATGTATCCATTCCTTGGCCTTTCATTCAGTGGAGACTCGACATTGTAAGCATGTTACCTCAAGCACTAGCTCAAAAGAGGTTCATCCTCATGGCTACGGACTATGCCACAATTAAAGATCGAACCTTGTCCTATTCATATGGAAATTCGTAATATGTTGATTTGGCTTATCGAGAGTTCTCATTTTAGACAATGGATCCCAATTTATCAGTAATAAATTCATTAATTTCTGCAGAGAATGGGAAATCAGTCTAAAAATTTCTTCACCAAGACATCCACTAGGAAATGGGCAAGTTGAGGCATCCAACAAAACAATACTATGCACTTTGAAGAAACGACTAGAAAAAGCCAAAGGTAGATGGATAGAAGAACTCCCTGGAGTCCTATGGGCCTACATAACAATAGTTTGAGCCACTACAGGCTCAACACCATTGTCTCTTGTCTACGGAGCTAAGATTGTCTTACCAGCATAACTTTTAGTAAAAATGGTAACGACAAGTGAAAGTTTCGAACAACTAAATGATCAACAAATGATGCAAACATTAGATGAGGTAGAAGAAGCCTAAGAAGCCACATGAATTACATGGACAATATCAATAAATAGTGGCTCGACACTACAACAAAGATGTGAAGCCAATAAAATTCCAAGTCGGAGACTATGCGTAAGTATTTCAAAATACATAGGAACTCAATGCAGGAAAGCTTGGAAAAAATTAGGAAAGTCTGTATCAAATAAAGGATGTGGTATGACCTGGAGCATATAATTTTCATGACATGGAAAAGACATATATACCGAGAAGCTAGAATGCAAAAAATCTAAGAATGTACCATATAAATTCTTTCTTTTGAGAGTAAATTTATTCTAAAGTATTAATAATGTAAATTTCAACAATATTTTCTTTATTAATCGAAAGAAGAATTACAGAGATCCCTTATCTAGGGAATATAATAGAAATAGAAACCCTTAACCATGGGGTTTTAAAAAAAAGTCTTCTCAGGATGAATCCATCACGTCTCTGGTCCGTAAAAGAAGAAGACTCGTCCACCCGAATTGCGAACAAGCAGAACCGGAGAAATCCATCTTAGCCACAAAATTCATCGACAAATGGTTCAAATACACCCCCGAATGAATGATCCAATTTCAATAGCTAGGTCAACCACTTGGGAATGTCGCAACGAGCCAATGAAGATGATAGCCAGGAACGAAAAGGTTGGATGGGCAAGGGTCAGCTGGAAATGCTTTCCCATACTTGCTCACTAAATATATGTTATCTTATACTGAAGTGGAGACAACACATAAAAATCATCGTCACTGGTACCAAATAGTAACCAAAATCAATAGTTAAGAAGGCAATGAAACCATTAGCATCGACATCATAATCACGCTTTGTTAAAAATCAACAAAAATAATGGAGATACTAGTGATGAAGATTTCATATCCTTCAGATTATTGAAATATAAAGTGCATTGCAAAAGAAAAAAGCAAGAAGATGAAGAGATTGGCAAAACTGATCATAAGACAACTATTTATAAACAACAACAACCAAGATCAAAAGTTAGAATGGAATTAGCAATGAAGATTATTAGACTTTTTTTATTTACGAAGATAATAAATTAACCTTTTGGATACATATAATAAGATGGAAGGTAATAACTCTCCAAATCTTTTAAATACTATTTCCAATTAATGCCGGAACTTAATTGTAAAAGGCAGTTACGCCTCCTAGATTCTCTCTAAGAAAATTGCAGACAAATCAAATCGAAAAAGAAGTGCTTCAGTTTTCCATAACTGATAGCCTCGAACATAAAATAGCCTCAGAAAGCAACAAGCCAACCTCGGGTTGTAATAACTGTAAGCTAGACAAAATTGATGTATTTCAATTGTCTAGTAAAAGCTACGGAGTAGTCTTAGACTGCTAAGTTATGAACCGTGATGCAACGCATGGCTTGTCTATACTCATGCAGTGTTCAATATGAGGGTTTAACCGTACAAAGGATAGATGGTGGGAAAAGAAACTTGGTCACGACCAAGCCAAAAAAAATATATACTTACAAAAATTGGATGCAAAAATCTCTCTAATATATTTTCAAACTATTGATAAATAATAAAAGGAAGGCTCAACCATAGTATGTATACTATGAAGCTCACAAACAGCAGCCCAATAATATAAATGAGGCAAAAGAAAATTCATTGATTTCATCTGAGGAAATAAATTTTCAGGAAAAGAAAATTTAATAATCCTATTACAGACAAATCCAAGTAAAAAAAAAAAAAAAGAAGACCTCACCAGGTCTTACTAGTATCTTCACCCTTTGATTTCTTCTCCTCTACAACGGGATCTGAAATCACAACATCAATCCCCCTGAGCATAACTACAGGATTAGTAGAGTCCGCAGTAGGGATCACAATTGCAAAGGGAGCATAGCCATTTTCACAAAAAAATTACCTCGTCATATGAATCAATATCAAATAGCAAAAGCTTATCTTATTATCCCATTTATGGCGAAAAAGACCACAGTGGAGGATTTGACACGGTATGCTTGAATCTCTGCTTGCTTTGTTTACTTTGATCTCTTGCTTTTCAAGTGCTTTTAATTTTTGTTTGCTTCTTAATTTATTTTCTCAAAACACAAACAATCAATCAACTTTCGTAATTTATTTTTTTTAGTTTAATTAGAAAATTAATTTTAACATTAGAGACATTATTCCTTGTAGGGTCAATATACGGTTTACTCAAAACCACTATATTACTTCTTGATTTGTGCACTTGCAAATTATCTATTTTACACACAACACAAATCATGGAATATGGCATTCATGGCTCATTGATATGTAGCTCTTGCATTATTCAAGCCAAATGACATTACAACCCACTTAAAGGTTCCAATTGTCACTGAGCATCTAAATATGGTATTATGAATGTTGTGGTGAAAATTGATAACTTACAAGTGCACGAATCAACAAGTAATAAAGTGGTTTCTATGAGAAAATCGATATCGATACCACATGGAATAATGTATCTAATTTTGAAAATAAATTAATTGTTGATCAAATTAATAAAAGTAAAAGAGTTTGTTGTTTGAGTGATTGTTCGATGTTGAGTAACAAAGCAATAATTAAAAGAAAACAATTGTAAAAGCAACTCAAGGCAGCAAGATTAATAAACAGAAAGTTCAAAGGTTTGATGAAACAACGATTATGACTTCTCCACTATTATTCTTATTTAGCCTTAATGCATGATAGATTCATAAGATTAACCTCCCTTTGACCACAAGTAACTAGAAGTTGATTCCTCAATGCATTCTAGTCTAGAAAGCATAGTGATGTGAATCCTAGCGGAATGGATCGTTCTACAATGGTTCAATGGTTACGAAGTTGACCTCAACCCACAATCCAACGAGAAATTGGAACCTTGGTATAGAAGCTTGACCCGTTGTCTATGGAAAAGACAAGAACCTTACTATAAATAGCACAATCAAAGTTTTGTTCTTTGATTGATAAGTTGGAAGTTTATTCTTTAGACAAGCCTCAACGTGAACTAGAAGAACAAAAGAAAAGAGAATAATAATCTCAAGTATTTAGCTTTAACAAATTGTATCTCCTTGATGCTAGCTGAAATTGGCCTTTCAAATAAAAAAAACATTGTTGTCAAATAAGGTTTCCTAAATAATCATCCCTAAAAGTTAGGAAATATACCCTAAAAGGAATAGAAAATAAAAGACTAATATGCCCTTAATCAATAAACTAATTTACAAGATAATTTCAAGCCCATTTATGCCTACTCTTTAATGTAGCTCAACAAATTAATAAATGTAGACGTCCTAGGCCCATCCATAACTTCTTCAACCTTTTTATCCAATGCTTGTTGAATATAAAGCTCCAAGGCCTTCTTGAATTGCTTGGCTCGATTACGTGTCACGGGACCTCCTGGATAGCTCAAACCATCATATGGACCACCTTCTCTGTATGGCTTGATGTCCCCGTCACATAGGGTATTTAATTATCCTTAATCTAAAGACCGAAATTTAAGCCCTAAGACATGCAATATTCCTATAACCATGTATTTTATTGTCCATCCATATTATATCCCTTATTCCTAAGCCAATATAATACTAGATATATCCACTTTTTCATGGAAGTATTAAGAACTACAATGAAATATTAACTATGAATATTAATCAAAATCAAATATGCATTAAAAACTAAATAGTCATAATAGGGCAACATCATAATCCTTAGAGAAATTAGTTACACATATTCTTAAGAATAGACATCAAATATTCTAAAGAAAACATATATCAAAAAACAAAAAGAATTGAGAATAGAGAAAAAAATCCAATAGTTGATGGTTTCCGAATTTGGTCTCCAATCTTCCTTCTCTTGCTTCTCCAAAATATGCTTCAAGAACAAGGTCGAAGTCCTCCACAAGTGCTGGCCGAAAATCTCCCTTGATTAAGAACTAGTAGCCGAAATCTCCTATGTAGAAATCCTCAAAACTAAAATGAAAACCTATAACTCCAGACCTCTTTGCCGTGTAAAAGAATTGTGAATAGGTAAAGAAGTGAACGATAGAATGGCTGAATAGCAGAATGGTGTCCTGAAGTGAATTAAGATGCATGGTATTTATAGGAAATGTTATAGTACAAACATGCTATGTGGCAAGCCATGTTATCCATATTGATTACCACATAGAAAAATTAAATTATTAACCAAATTTTTAAAAAATGCAATTAACCTTTTTATAGTAATTACTGATAGATTTCATATAAATCTGATGGATTGTTACTTCTTTAATTAGGGTTTACTTAAAAACAATCAAAATATATTTAAATGAGTTGGCATTATTTAAATGACATTTTATGCCAAATAGGATGTTCTTACTAAAAAAGGTTTTACCGTGTCCTTACTATATCAGAACTCTATATATTTGCTATGGATCCTAATAGTTGAGTTCCATAAGCTCTCAAAAAAATGAGTTTTTGTTTTTGTTTTTTACTTTGAGTTTTATAGCATTTAAGACTATTGGATTGAAAAAAGAAAAAAAGAAATGCTATACAAAATGCAACAATAAGGTATGTTATGTCGTTATGGTGTGCGTTTTTGATAAATTTTAAATTTTATAGCATTTAGATTTTAAAAACAATTAGAGAAAAAAAATTACATGTTGGACTCCATAAACTCCCAAGCATGTAGATTTTATAGCAAAATTATATATATATAACATATATAGTACGAGTCATGCTATAAACATCAACAGTTGTGGACTTTATGGAGCCCGACTATAGGGTTTTTATCTAATTTTTTGTGCTTTTTTTTTTTCTTCGTTTGATTATATAGTATTTGGGATTGTTGAGACTGTTTTAAACCAAAATGAAAAAAAAATCAAAAATAACATAATATAATCATTTTTGTTTCTTTTATAGCGTTTATTGTTGTTTTTTTGTTTCAATTTCATTTAAAACAGTTTCAAACAATCTCAAATACTATAAAATCAAGGAGAAAAAAAAAACCAAAAAATAGAAAAAAATCTCATAGTTCGGTTTTATAAAATTCTCAACTCTTGGGATTTATAGCAAAATTCTATATGATATTTACTATCATTATGTTTGATTGTAGTTTTTAGTTTGAATTATTATAATGTAACGTCTATTAGATACTATATTAAGTTAAATGACTTTTTTTCCTTTCTAAAATATCATGTATAATTTAGTGGCTCCATTTGTTCTTTTCCTTGTCTAAAACCTATTTGAGGGTTGAGCTGGCCTGACTTATTCTTATTTAGGTTATATAACAACCAATCAGGGTCGGTTCACCAAGTTTGGGGACCTAAAGCAAGAATTGAAAAGACCCTAAAAGATTTCAAAAAATATATAATCAGTTTGTATATATAAAGATATATATATATACTCTCTTTTTTTTATATATATATATACCTTTTTTTTTCTTTTGATATGAAAAATTACTATTTGAAAATTTTAAAATATTTTTTTTTTTTTAAAAGAACAACGTAAATAAAAAACAAATTAATATAGGAGTGCCTAATGTATATTGATTAATTAGCTCTTTTATTTACGAAAAGAAAATTTAATTGATGATTTGAGATATATATATATATATATATATAAATGCTTGATTGATTCTAATAAAGAAGTTTAGACAAAAAAATAAATAAATCTCTAAACAAAAGTATCTATTTTTTCAAACAAAAAATTTACTAGATTTTAGAAAATAAAAAAAGTTAAAGAAAAACACATATATTAGAAAAAGAAAATTTGAGCCTATGTGTATCATTGTAAAGCCTTGGGCAATTACTTTACCTGATTTACCTTTAAGTTGGCATTGCAACCAATAATATATTTACACATATATTTTAGTAGTATATCACTATTAATTTTTTTACCACACATTAAAGCTCAAATTTACTTTTGATATAAAAAAGGAAAATTAAATGTTGTGCTAGAATGGAAAAAAAATTGAAAACAGGAGGATTTTGTTGCTGGTTTTAGAAGGAGACACTACAACAAAAAAACCCTTCTTACGACGTACATAAACCATCGTCCAAGACGGTTTGAAATTGTCGTTTAAAGCGTCATCGTAGAAAGTCTTAAGCATCCACGATGCACAAAAACTGTCGTTATTAACATCAACTACGACTTTCATTAACCCTTGCCTATATAGCCAAACACACGTCAGATCTAAGACGACGGGCAAAATCCGTTGTGATAAAAGCTGACATGGCCTTAACCATGTCGCACATTATGCGTCGTGGATACCTTTCTTTTTTTTTTCTTTTTTTTCTGGGATCAACGACGACGTACATTGTGCGTTGTCTAATCCATGTTATGGCGTATTTTTTTTTTAATGGGATCAACGACGACGCACATTGTGGGTCGTCCATACCAAATTTTTTTTTTCTTCTGGGCTCAACGACGACGCACAATGTGCGTCGTCGATGCCTAATATATATTTTTTTCAATTTTTTTTGGTTTTTCCAAATTATATTTTTAGGTTTCAAATATATATAATTTACAGTAAATTATAATAGATGAATTAGATAAAAATCTATAAAATAAAAATAAAAAAAATAAATGTAACATATATTAAATAAAATACTGTATTAATAACATTTAATTTACATATATAATATTTAATCGACACTAGATAAAAATTTAGCTGGATTAGAAATTCCGTCGATTAAATACGTAGCCCATTCATCTAGATAATCTTGTACCCAAACAACATTATGGAACTGTTTAAGAAAAACATAATGTTTTAGACATTAAATATATTTAACATAAGATAGTATAATTGAAAACAAAAATTTGACATATAATAGTTCATTAAGCTTACCAAGTTATGAATAGACTTTGGTGAGGAAAAATCTCCGCTCAAATTTAAAAGTTCTCTCATCATAATGCATACATAATATGCACATTCAGTCCCACCCAATTGCAAAGGAGTCTACAATTGAATTTGAACAAAAAAATCAAATACATAAGAATTAAATTATTAAATTAAAAATACAATTGTAAAATGTAGTGTTTTGGAAATTATTACCTTTGTGGGTGGCCAAACCAAATTGCTTTTCTTAGATCTTCTAGTCTTCGGTCCATTCCACATTGTAAAAGCTCTTTTCCATACAGCATAAATGAAAATAGTTAAAAACATTTCATATAATTAATAAATGTAAAAAAAAAATTAAAATTAATTACCTATTAATTATTTGTTTAAAATCCACACGGACACCCGATTTAATAGAGTCAAAAAACCAAGCAAATCCCTCAAATGGATTGACAACGCCGAGCATCTAGTGACCACTAATAACAAAATAAACATTTATATAACATTTATTGCACAAAAAAATTAATTAGTAAACAAATAAAACATTACTAATATTATCGCACTAACTAATTTACTGTATTTAAAATACTTATGGTTGGTAATATGGAATCAACCATATTTTATGGTCAGTGTCAGTGCTTTTCCATCTATGGAAGATTTTTGCTGCCCTACTTTCTATATTCCCTTTCTCCTCCATAGCAAATGTCTTCGGATCAATGAATCCATAGTAGATAAATTTGCCACTTATTTTCATTTGTTCATATAACAGCCTGAAATAAAAATTTAGAATGACAAACATAGATATATAAATCAAAAAAATATAATAACATTTAAATTGGAAAGAAAATAAATTAAAAAATAATATAATAACCTCATGTATACTAGGATGTAATTGACGGTAAGCATGTCCATATGACAAAATGCATCCATATCGTCTCCGCGAAGGATTGCAGATAATTCATTGCCGATCATGTCAATTCCCAACCTTATTTCAAAACCAAAGTCTTGGTCTTGGATATCAGAAAGTATCATAGCCAAGAGCCAAACTTTTGGAGGCAAGCCAACATATATATCTTTTCCCCCACTCCTTTGTTGCAATGCAGATGATTGTGACTGGCGTGAGCGGGGTGTGCTGTTTGAGTCAGACTTGACAACTGACTTGCCTTTAGCAGCTCTTTACTTAGCTTGTACCTACAAGCATTGTTAACAAATTAATCTTATTTTGCAATATTTAAAATTATGAGATATAACCAAACAAAATGTACATCAAATAATTAATTACCTCGAGTCCTGGTAAAATGACCAAGGATTTTGGCCACGCACAAAATGAACTGAGAGCTTCTCTTACTAAAACTATGGCAAAAGAAGGGATTGGTAACTGTGCTAAAGGATTAATCACCAATTTCCACATTAACACGGACTTTATCATAGCCTAACTGCACTCCGTGGCATAAAGCTTCAGGATCAATAGGAGAAAACATCCGTCATTTTGCTACTATATTATCATGTGTGCCCACATCAAATATGCAATCTACACCCTAATCCATATAAGAAAAAAAATATTGGATGTTAGAAACATATAAATTTATATTGCTTAATAATATAAAAACATATAAGTTATATAAGTTATAAACATATAATTTATATGACGTAATAAATTTATATAACTTAATCAAATACAAACATATCATTTATATACCCTGGATCTGTCATAGGTGGAGGTGCAGTAGGAGATGGTGCGATATGCATCTCATATGCTGTCATAGGTGGAGGTGCAGTAGGAGATGGTGCGATATGCATCTCATATGCTGGTGCGTGAGCTGGTGAAGGTGTTTTTATATGCACCTCTGCATCAGGAAAATTAGCCCAAATGTTGTTCACAAACTGATCAGACATCATACCAGGAAAATGATTGGCTCTAAAGTTTGGCCTCGTGCCTACTATCTGTGAACTAAGCATGTTCAAGTTATCCTTCAACTCCATAACAATGTGAGTCAATGTAGCCATCTGCTCATCTTTTTGGGTCATATGTTGCTCTTTTGCAACTAAGTCTTTTTTCAGCTTGATTATTTCTTCTTTGTTGACATGATCTTGTGCCTTATGCTCTGAACTTAACCTCGGAATGTACCAATATTTAGTTGGAGTCACATTATGACTTACTGCCCTAACTCGACCTCTGTATTCTGCAGTTTCCAATACCACTGTCAATATATCATTGGGTGTGCCCAATGATGCATCAATCTCTCCTTGAGCATGCTGGTCTAACAACTCATCATGCAATTATTAATATTTTATCAGCACAATTAATCAGTACACATACCAAATTTCAGATTTCATGAGAAAAATATTTCTTACAATTTTTTCTCCAACTTCTCTAGAATCTTCAAATTTGTACTTTCTTGTCTTGTCCATATGACCCTTTTTCCACAGCACCTTCCGTTGCACCCGCTCACTGCTCCCAGACCTTAGTTTCTACAATTTTTACCAAATGTGTTAATTGCAACATAACACAATAATATAATAATATAATAACATTAATATTATTATATCCTTTAGAAGATAATATTAATATACCTCTTCATACTCCAATTGAGCATATCCTTTAGAAGATAAAGTATGATTATATTTGTTTCTTTTTCTCAGTTCAGACCGCTTTTTGTGAAGAATCTGCATACAAATGCAAAAAAAAATTGTCATCTGAATTAATTAAAAAAAATAGAATATTCAAACTGATTAAATAATTATATAGATAAAGTAATTACCACCCACTCTGGAGTCATTCGCTATGCGACAAACTCATCCCATGCTTCTTGTGTGATGTGAGTATAGCCTTCTGGAGGAGTATCTAAGACATCTAGTTGCCCATCTTCAATATATGGAAAAACATGAATTGTCCATAAAAAACTCTTGAACTTCCTCCATTTTCTGAGCAATCCTTCAACGTCTTTTTCTTCTGGCAATCATCTTTTTTATAATTTTGCTGCACATTGAAATTGAAATTTGATAAGATATACATAATATTTGTTGTAATTTACTATAAAATACATAACCAAATAAAATATAGTAAATTGTATTATAATATTAATTACCAGTATTGTCTCCCACAGAAGCTTTTTCAATTCTTTAGGCACACTACTCCAATTCCTATAATTCAAAAAATCTATTAAAATGCTTTATAAAGTAAAAAAAAAATGTTCATATTTATATACAAACATATATATTAAGAGAGATAACAACTTACTTGGTCTCTAAACCATTTGATAAAGGTCCGATTTTGCTCATTTTGGAACCACTTTGGTTTTCTGAATTTGTTACAGTTATCTGACCTCAGAGCATTCATATGCTATCTGCAACATGCCAACATGCCACATTGTTAACAAAGTGAGTATTGTGCCCTTAATAAAATAATTATAATAACACTGTAACTTACTCCAAGTAAGGTTGCACTTCGGTTGTATTCGAAAGTTCTCAAAGTTCTCGATCAATTTTCACGTTCTTCCCACCCTTTAAGGGATCACCAGCATCTTCATCCATACATTGTTGTTCATACCGACCAGGTGGATTCCCTATTGATGACAACTCTTTCTGATACTCGCTGCAAAACTCTATGGCTTCTTCAACAATGTAATTCTCAGCAATGCAACCTTTCTGGTCGATTGTGATTTCTGACAAATCCCTTTAACACTTTCATGTATCTCTCAAATGGATACATCCATCGGAAGTAAATCAGTCCACACAATCTAACTTCTCGTACTAAATGTATAGTCAAATGGATCATTATATCAAAAAAAAAATGAGGAAATATTTTTTTCCAACAGACACATGTTGTTACAATCTCAGTTTGAATAATGCCCAAATTCACAACTTCTATCTCTTTTTTGCAAATAGAATTGAAGTATAAACAAAATCTAGTAATTGCATATCTTACATCTTTAGAAAGAAGTGATATGATCGCAACAGGAAGCAATTGCTGCATCAATGTATGACAATCGTGCGATTTCATACCATTCAATCTTAAATCTTTCATCAAAACAATATTTCTAAAATTCGATGAATAACCATCCGGAACTTTTAAATCAACTAAAAACTTGCAAAATTTCATTTTTTCTTCCTTAGACAAAGTATAGCAAGCAGGTGGAAGATAAGTCATTTTCTCTTCCACCATAGGTGCTAAATCTTTTCTCAAACCCAATTCTACCAAATCCAATCAAGCATTAAGTCCATTCTTTGTCTTCCCAAGAATGTTAAGTAAAGTTCCAACGATACTCTCACATACATTTTTTTCAATGTGCATGACATCTAGATTATGTTTTACATATAATGATTTCCAATATTCAAGTTCAAAAAATATGGATTTCTTTTTGCAAGCACATCTATCAGCAGTAGATCGTTTACGTTTATTCCCATTTCCAAATGTCATATCATCAAGTTTCTTAAGGATCTGTTCTCCTATCATGGGTAAAGGAGTTGCACAAAACTCTTGCAAACTGTTAAAAGCCTTCTTTCGCTTTCGAAATAGATGATGACTACAAAGGAATCTTCTATGTCAACAATAACTCATTTTCATCCCATGTTTCATATTTTGGGCACAAGTGTCTTCACTACAAATCGAACAAACGAAATAACCTTTGACGGCATGACCGGACAAGTTACCATATGCTGGAAGATCATTTATAGTCCACAATAATACTGCCTTCATTGTGAAGTATTATTTCCTATAAGCATCCCAAGTGTCAACGCCTTCAACCCAAAACTTTTTCATATCATCAACCAATGGCTGTAAATAAACATCAATGCATTCACCTGGTTGGTGTGGTCCAAAAATTAACATACTCAACATTATAAACTTCCGTTTCATACACATCCATGGTGGAAGATTATATCTAACTATTAGTACTGGCCAACAACTGTATTTACTACTCATATGCTTGTGCGGGTTAATTCCATCTACTGCAATTACAAGCCGTAAGTTCCTAGATTCATTCTTAAACTCAGGCCATAATTGATCAACCAGCTTCCACAATTGAGAATCTGCAGGATGCCTCAACTTCCCAACTTCAACCTCCCTCTCATTTGCAAGCCAAGTTAAATTTTTTGCCGTTTCAACACTTTGAAACATCTTTTGAAAACGAGGTATGGGTGGAAAATACCATAACACTTTTCCTGGAACCTTAACACGCTTACTTCCATCGTCATTGGACTTCCATCTAGATTCTCCACACATAGGACAAGATTCAAGCTTTTCATATTGTTTTCAATACAAAATACAATTTTTCGAGCAACAATGTATTTTTTCATAATTCATCCCCAGTGCAGTCAACGTTTTTTTCACAATATACATAGACTATAGGAGAACATTATCATCCGGCAACATTTCCCGCAATAATTTCAACAATTCAGAAAAACTTTTGTCAGAAAATTCATATTTTGATTTCAAGTTGTACAATTTTACCAAAGTTGATAAATTGGTAAATTTTGTACAACCTGAATACAAAGGTTTTTCTGTATCCTCCAACAAACTCTTAAATGTATCTGGATTATCCATAAAATTGTCACAGGCAGCATACATCATGCCAATGTTATTGCCAACAACATCTTCATCATTTTCATCTATGCCCACATTAGCAGCATCAACTTCAACATTCATTTTTCTAGGTTTTATAAAATCTATGTTCTCTTCCAAAGCTTCTTCATGCGTAATCCATCTATGGTAACTTGTATCAAATCCTTTAAAATACACATGTCCTCTCACTTCTTCAATAGTGCGAATGTTTAAATTTCCACATTCCAAACAAGGACATAGAATTTTACCATCACTATTCATACCATTCTCACTAATTGTATAAAATTATTCAAACCATTCTCAAATGCTTTTGTTCTCCTATCCATTATTGTCCATGATTTATCCATCTTTATATAAACCTAAACAAATTTAATATACGACATAATATTTTTATATTAACTAATCAAATTATGTTTATATTTTAAAAATCCATAGACGAGTCTTGGATGGTTATTCACGACGCACAATGTGCGTCGTCTTTGCATATATATATATATATATATTATAGTAATTCACATTAAATTAATAACATACATGCATGAACTACATATTATTATGACGGACCAAAGTCCGTCGTTTTTGCATATATATATGCATAAGTCCGACACAAATTATTTATGTATATATGTATATACTACACATTAGCGGGCCCGTCGTAATAATTAACATACATGCACATTGACAGACAGAAACTATAAATAAGTAAATCTATATCAACTCATCTATATGCATAAATATTTATACTTACAAATTGAGCTGCCGAAGCTCAAAACCGCAGCCACCGACACCACAAATCCGCAGCTACACACGTCTATGAACCCGCGATCAAAACTTTCACCAAATCTCGAATACGGCTCTCACAGTTCAAAACAGCCACCACTGACACACAATAAACCACCACTGAAGACTATAACGTTTAAATAACACGAACAAAAAAAAAACCGGTCAAAATCTTACATCAATCACTACAAAAACAGCCCAAAGAATCGAAAAATCACCACCAAAATACTCTACAAATGCATAAATTCCGAACCTAAAAGACTTAAAATCAATCATAAAAAAACATCTAATAAAACTAAAGTTCAAAGAATAACTTACATATAGCAAAATAACAAGATTGTAGCTTATTTTTTAGACAAATACTGAAGAAATTGGTTTCGGTCCAAGGGGAAATAGTGCGGCCGGTGTTTCAAAGGTAGAGGACAATGAAGAAGAAATAGAATAGGAATCCTATTAAATCAAGCGAAACGACGCCGTTTTAACTTAGCTTCAAGTGAAACAATGACGCGTGTAAAACGCATCATCCACGACGCACAATGTGCGTCATGTAAAGTGAAACGACGACAGACAATGTCCGTCGTCTTAAGTGCATCATCCACGATGCACATTGTGCGTCGTGTTAAGTGAAACTACGTATTGTGCGTCGTCTTAAGTAGGCATCGTGAGTGAAACGACATTGTATTTTCTTCCTAAACGACGCCGTTTTACTAGTTTTTAATTAGTTTTTATCCTAAAATGACGACACCTTAAGTAGTATCCACGACGCACATTGTGCATTGTCTTAAGTATCATCCACGACCCACTTTGTGCGTCATGTTTTTATCCTAAACAACACCGTTTTACTAGTTTTATTACATACGACAATCAAAAACCGTCGTTGTTTATGATTTTAGACGACGTTGTTTGACCGTCGTCTTAAGTCGCCACGGTGGCGCCACGTAGATTTTATATATTTTATATTAACATCTATGACAACGGTTTGTTAAAGTACATCGTTGTTACTTAATTTTAAGACGACGTTTTGCCAAATATCCATCGTCTTTGTGTAAATATTTTTTAATCAATAAATATTTTCTGAAAGTGCGTCGTCTTTAATATTTAAGACGACATTACTTTTTAAATGTATCGTAAATACTAATTTGACGATCGTCGTCTAATTATCATTTTTTTTGTAGTGAAAGTAAATATATGGTAATATTTTTTAATCAATAAATATTTTCTGAAAGTGCGTCATCTTTAATATTTAAGACGACATTACTTTTTAAATGTATCGTAAATACTAATTTGACAATCGTCGTTTAATTATCATTTTTTTTGTAGTGAAAGTAAATATATGGTAATAAATTTGCTTTCTCAGCTGCATTTTAAACATTTTCAGTTGAAAATGCAAATTCATTGCTATATATTTACTTGAAAATGATAAGAATATGCATTCAAATTCGTTGTGATATATTTACTTGATATGTTTTGCCACTANATGTCTTAGAAAGCTAAGAACGTTTACTTAACAATTTCAAGTAGGAGGGACAGATTTAGAGCTCATTTTGTCAAAGGTGATTCGAATATGGTTGATGTGAATTGGTGATAAATAAGGAAAATTTCCTTTATTTTTTTGGATTGCCACCTAAGCTTTGATTACAAGGACTCCACATCAATTAATTAAACTCTATATGAAATATTGGTTATCTAATCAAATGAAGAAAGAAGAGATTTATTATAATTTATATTTATTTATTTCCTCATTGATTGGAGATTATGAAATTTGAAATTATGGATCAAATCAATATCTATCCTTACATGGAATGATATGGGAGCACCAACAGGAAATTAGGGAAATATTCTTTTATGATTTTTGTTGATATTTTGAATTATTGAAAAATTAAAATTCCCATAATTTCTCTATAGGTCACAGCAAAGAAAGAAATTTAGGATTAGAAGGATTGCAACCCTAGTCTTTATATAAGCTTCATACTATTGAAGGTAAAAGTAGTCTCCTAAGGGCAACAACCCCCTCTATTCTCTCCTCTCCATTCTCATGTTTTTTCCTCTCTTTTTACTCCATTTTTTTTTTCATTTTACAGCAGCAAACACACCTCCACAGCCACACAAAATAGTCACAATTTTCACCACAACAAAACTCTAGCCGCTGCTCATCTCCACTGTACCACCTCAACCCTAACAGCACCTTCTGTTCTCCATCCTTCTCTTTTTCACTTCTTTATCATCTTCTCCATCATTTACTCTACTCCATACAGCCACTAAACTCTCCATCTCCCTCCATTGTCGATCACTCAAGCAAGGAATAACACAACACTCCAAGCCGTGCACATCACTCCACTCTCATCTTCATTGTCGCACCACCATCAAATGAACCTTCTTCCATCTCTATCATCATCATCATCAACCAGCGGTTTTTCATCCATTGATTATCATCATAATCATGGAAAAATAAGTGTTAATAGAGATAAAAAAGACAAGGAGAAAAGCTTTGTAGATTTAACAAGGATTTATTGACTTTCTTCCTCTCTTTGTTGTGTTTATTTTCTTATTCTTTTTTATCTTTCTATTGTTAAAACCGGTGAAAATTGTTATTAATATAAAGATTGTTCATTGCTGCCATTTTATTACTCTATTTTTTTTTTTATAAATATAATTTTCTTGCTGTCCATTTGAATTTGAGAGCTTAAAATATTACACATAGGCTTACTATTCTAGTACGTAAGAACTAGTTCTTATGGGTTCGACATCCGTCTTTCTTCAAAAGACCAATTTATTACTTGATTGTGATTCATATACTTACAATTTACATGTGTTGTTGACTCCTACACACATCAAGTTTCCACTATTTTTTATTTAGCAATGCTTACCATCCACAAATTGAAATGGTCAATCAGACATTGGGAAATATGCTATAAAACTTGGCTCATGAAAAGCCTAAGCAGTGGGATTTTGTGCTTCCCCAAGCAAAGTGTGCTCTAATAGCATGGTTAATCGAACCATTGGTTTGACACCATTTGCTATTATCTATACCAAATTGCTTAATCACACAACTAATCTTGTTTTTATTTATAGCCTCGTAGTAAAGATCAACTACTATTGTAGATAACTATATCAAACTTCATCATGACCTAAAAAAATAATTGAAGCATGTAATGTCAAGTATAAAAAAAGCAACAGACAGACACAGGTGTAGTCAGAGTTACCTCAAAGGTGATTTGGTCATGATTTTTCTAAAAAATGAGTGTTTTCTCACTGATACATACAATCAACTGAACTTGAGAAAATTGGGGCCCTTTTGGATTCTACAGAATTTGGGGAAAAATGGTTATTTTTGTGACTTGCCTGATGACTTTAAGATCTCTTCTATCTTCAATGTTGCAGATTTAAGCTCTTTCATCCTTTCGGATGATGCCATTGTTCTTATAAAATCACTATAGGGAAAGTTTCTTGAAGAGCATGAGGAATTGATGGATTAAAAGCTAACCATTGGGGACGAAGTGACAAATGATGTTGTTTAGGAAGTTTTCGTGGATTCAAATCCAAGTTATTGCTAGAGTTTGTTGAAATATGTGATGTGCATTTCTAGAAAGTTATAGAAATTGCTTAAGTAATTAGATCTCTAGAATTATCTAGAAAATAGCTTAGAAAAATCTAGAGATATATAATCTAGCACCATGCTAGAAAAATATAGAAAAATGTAATCTAGCACCCTACTAGAAAAGTCTAGAAAAATTTAATCTAGCACTATGCTAGAAAAATCTAAAAAACTCAAACATTTTAGATGTGTATAAATAGGAAGCCTAGCTTCCATATGGAACATAACAATTACAAAAAGCAATAAGCCTTTGCTATTCAATTTATCTACTAGTGTCCCATATTTTCTTTCTCAATTAAACCCATTATCAATTGTTCCTCCTATTATCAATCAAACCAAGAATATTTATCTATTCAATCATCAAAAACTAACAATGGTATCATAGCCTAAGTTCTTTCATCAATTGGGCATTGTTATTTCCATACATTATGGCTAACAATTTCCGCTCAACATTCTAGTCTCAGTTTTCCATGGTGAAAACTATGATTTTTGGTCTATCAAAATGACCACATATTTAAATTTAAAAAATTATGGGTATTGTGAGTGAGGGCTACACTATCCCTATTGACATTACCAGTCTAAAAAATACTCAAAAGAAGGAGCTTGAAAAGAATCAACAAAAAGATTCTCAAGCATTGTTCGTCCTGCAACAAGCTATGGCAAACAAAATTTTTCCAAGAATTATGGGAGCTACCAGTGCTAAGGAAGCATGAGATACACTACAAGAGGAGCTTCAAGGAAATGTAAAGGTACGTGCCATTAAACTACAGACTTTAAGAAGAGACTTTGAAAATTTAAAAATGAAGGACAATGAGACTGCTAAAGATTACCATTCAAGAATAAAGGAAGTAGTAAATCAAATGAGAGCCTATGGAGAAAACAGCTCCGAAAAGAAGGTGGTTGAAATTTTTTTAATAAGTTACATGGAGAAATATGATGCAATTATTACTGCTATTGAAACTTTGGTTTATTTTCTTGGTGAAAAGTCACAAGTTTTTGAGATTTTCAAAAAACTCAAAAATTTAGTCAAAAATAAAATGGCTATTATATGAAGACTATTCAGAGTGATCGTGGAAAAGAATACACATCCAAAGAGTTCAACATATCTACGAAGATGAAAGAGTGGAGCATCAACTTACAGTTTGATATACTCCAGAACAAAATGGAGTATCTAAAAGGAAAAACAAAACAGTCATGGAAATGACTCAAACTATGCTATTGGAGAAGGGCCTTCCGAAAAAATTCTGGGCAGAAGCGATATACACAACAATATATCTTCTCAACAAGTGTCCAACTAAAGCAATACAAGACACGCCGATTGAAGCCTGGAGTAGATGAAAGCCATTAGCAAAACATTTAAAGGTTTCTGGATGCATTTTCTATGCTCATAGTCCAAAAGAAAAGAGAAGCAAATTGGATGAAAAGATGAAAAAAGGAATATTTCTATACTACAATGCTCAATCAAAAGGCTACAGAATCTATAGCTTAAATACTAACAAGATATTCATTAGTCTAGATGTCAAGTTTGAAGAAGATGCATTATACAACTAGAAAACTAAAGAGGTTAAAGGAAAGACAATTAATGTACCTGCAACACAACAAAGAGAAGAGGAGACAGACCTTGATCAAGGATCTCTAACTCAAGAACAACAATCGCTGGAGCAAGTCAAATCATCTCCAGAATCAACACCAAGAAGAACTAGATCTTTAATCGAGATCTTTGTATCATGTAATTTGGTGATTCTGGAACCTAAAAGTTTTGAAGAATCTTGAAAGCAAGAAGAATGGGTCAAAGCTATTGAGGAAGAAATAAGAATGATTGAGAAAAATGAAACATGGGAGTTGGAAGACCTTTCTTTGGACAAAGATGTCATTGGAGTTAAATGGATATATAATACAAAACTTAACTCTGATGGATCTATCCAGAAACACAAGGCACGACTAGTAGCAAAAGGATACTCGCAGCAGTTTGGAGTTGACTACAACGAAACATTTTCTCCAGTTTTTTGACTCGACGCTATAAGGGTCCTCCTGGCATTAGTTGTTCCAAAGAGGTGGAAAATATATCAACTAGATGTCAAGTTTGCATTTCTTAATGTCCATCTTGAAGAAGAAATCTACATAGAACAGCCAATCAAGTTTGTGGTGCAAGGACAAGATAATACGGTACTAAGGTTAAAGAAAGCCTTATACGAATTAAAACAAGCTCTGCGAGCCTAGTACAACCGAATTGATAATTATTTCATAAAGCAAGAATTAAAGAGGAGCTCCAGTGAACCAACACTGTACATCAAGACCCAAGGTAAGAACAATACTCTCATTGTTTCTTTATATGTTGATGATCTTATATATACAGGAAACAACGAGAGATTAATAGAGGAGTTTAAAAAGGATATGATGAAGACATTCGAGATGACAGACTTGGGCTTGATGCACTACTTTCTGGGAATTAAGACAAATCAAAGTGATGAAGGAATATTCATTTCCCATAAGAAGTACATTGAAGATGTCATTAAAAAATTCAAGATGAGTGGTTGCAAAACAATGATAGCACCGCATGATAGTACTAAAGCATTGAAGAAAGAAGATGTTTCTCCACCAGCAAATAACTCTATTTTTTGAAGTTTTATCGGAAGTCTCCTATGCCTAACAACTACTAGACCAGACATCATGTACGCAACTAGCCTGCTATCAAGATTCATGTAGAATCCAACTCAAGTGCATTATAGAGCTGCAAAAAGAATACTCAGGTACCTAGAAGGAACTAAAGACTGTGGCATTTGGTACAATCCCACTACTAATTCAAAATTGTTCGGGTACATAGACAGTGATTAGGTAGGCTCACCAAAAGACATAAAAAGCACATCTAGCTATGCTTTTACACTTGGTTCAGGCATTTTCTCTTGGGCATCAAAGAAGCAAGCAACAGTTGCACAATCATCTGCAGAGGCAGAATATATTGCAACAGCATTTGCTACAAGTCAAGCATTATGGCTCAAGAATATATTTGAAGATTTTTGAGAACCATAACATGAAGCGACTGAAATATACTGCTACAGCTGTAACACCACACTCTCTCTCCAACCAATATTGTCTTCAATTTAGCCACCGCACTTCAGACGGTATGGAGTTTTTGGTCAGACTTCCCAGGGGGTCACCCATCCTAGGAATGCTCCCACTGGAGCACGCTTAACCTCAGAGTTCTTCTAACTCTGAAGCCAAACGCTCTGAAAAGGCCTTGGTTGTTAAGAGAGTGCTTACTTTACATTTGAACCATTACCACATGACCCCCTTTCCACACCCGGGCGATGTGGGATTGGACACCGATCTCTGCCAGTAAGGTAGCCTACCAGTGCCTCGTACCCGCCCACACTTACTCTGGCTATGCCAGTAAGGTAGCCTGCCAGTGCCCTTTGCACCCGCCCACACTTACTCTAGCTTTTTAGATCCGGGTCGTCACAACAGCAAGTTAGCAATAGCAATGGTGGAGAATCCAGTATTTCATAACAGGACCAAACACATAAAGATAAAATATCACTTCATATGAGAAGTTGAAGCAAACAAAGAAATTTTGACCAAGTACTACAAAATTGAAGAACAATTGGCAGACATTTTCACTAAGGTAAGAGACAAGTTCGAGTTGCTATGAAGTAAGATTGGAGTAATTGAAATGCACACCAAGGAGGAGTGTTGAAATAGGCGATGTGCATTTCTAGAAAGTTATAGAAATTGCTTAAGTAATTAGATTTCTAGAACTATCTAGAAAATAACATAGAAAAATCGAGAGATTTATAATCTAGCACCATGCTAGAAAAATCTAGAAAAATGTAATCTAGCACCATGCTAGAAAAGTCTAGAAAACTCAAACCTTTATGATGTGTATAAGTAGGAAGCCTAGCTTCCATATGTAACATAACAATTACAAAAAGCAATAAGCCTTTGCTATTCAATTTATCTACTAGTGTCCTATATTTCATTTCTCAATTAAACCTATTATCAATTGTTCCTCCTATTTATCAATCAAACCAAGAATATCTATCTATTCAATCATCAAAAACTAATAGAGTTAATGGGAACGACACTATTGCATGTCTATCTCTATGAGTTTGAAAGGCTAAGCACATCGTTTCATTTAAGCATTTGTTGTCTTTACTTTTAGAAGATATTTTGAGTTTGTTATTTTATTTGTTGTATTGTAATGCCATGTACATTGGCAGTTACTCAAGATGACAACACTTTTGTAAATCGAGCTAATATAAAGCCTGGTGATCATCGTCTTTTTCAGTTTTGTCTGCATATTTCACCATTGTTGTTTCTTTGTAAGCTGTATTTACAACTTGGTTATTGAATGCAATTGTCCCCTATGACTCATAATTTTCCAATGAGTTGATTAGTTGACATAATTTGGTTCCATTTTTAGCTTCTACATCAAAAACTTAGTTTTAATTTTGTGTTAAAAACTTCCTAGTATGGGTAACTAATTTAATTTTCTTCCTTAACATGTTTTACAATTGTGCCATTTAGTTGTGAGAGTTTTAGTTGGTTCTTGTACTTGCTTTAACAAAGGTGGTTGAATGCATTCCGACAAGGCCCAATGGAATGATCTTGATATATTGAAGGTATTCACCATTAAAACTCTTTTCTCTCATTTTATAGTTGCGATGTTGATTTTTTAACTTCCTGGCATATGTTTATTTATTTATATTATAATATTTTAGTATTATTTTCGATTATGTTTGATACTCAAAAGTCAATTGCTGTGTATGCTATTATTTCTGTAATAACTAATTGTTTTGCCTGCACTGCAATTTGCTAGAAACAATGGACTTTTTTTCTCCTGAAATTTATGACTTTGAGATGATATTCGAAATTGAAGCTGATGAAATCCTACTATCTAATGGACTAAAGAATTAAATTGTAGTTGTTGTGGTATAATTAACTCGCAAGTGCACGAATAACAAATAATAAAGTGGAGTTCTAAGAGAATTCCTAGATCGATCCCACGAGGAATAATGTCTCTAGTTTTTGAAATTAAATAAACTGTAAAATAAATTTTGAAAATTAAAAGAGAGTTTGTTTGATTGTTGTGTATATCCAAGCATGAATTTAAAAGAAAATCAATATTAAAAACAAGAACCGGGCAGCAAGTACGATGTCACAGATTTTAAGAAACAAAGATTATGATTTCACCACTAATACTCCTATTTAGCCCTAATGCATTGTAGATTCATAGGTTAACCCCCCTTTAACCACATATGACTAGAAGTTTATTTTTCAATGCATTCTAATCTAGCAAGCACAACGTGTTTAATTACTTCTAATCTAAACACGGAAATTTAAGCCCTAAGACATGCAAACCCAATAAATCATGTTAAAGTTGTCACTAAGGCATGCAATAATTCTATAACCATGTATTTTATTGCCCATCCATATCTCTACTCCTTATTTCTAAACCAATATAAATATTTAATCAATCCACCTTTTCATGAAAGCATTAAGAACTACAATAAAAATATTAACCTTAAACATGAATCAAATTTAAATATGCATTAGAAACTAAATAGTCATAAAAGGGTTACTTCATAATCCTTATATAAAAATTAGCTACTCATCATCTTAAAATTATCCATGAAATAAATAAGAGACAACATAGTTTAAATAACAAAGAAAATAAGAGAAAAGAAAACAAATCCTGATTTATGACTGCTAGAATTTTGTTCTTCAATCCTCTCTTCTTAGCTTCTTCAAACTATGATCAAAGCCTCAAAGTGACTCTTCCAAATGCTGGCTGAATGTCCTTGGACTTCTCTTTGTGTAGCACAACTTTTCTCTCTTAAAAACTGAATAATAAATTTAACTAAATATCTTTGTTGCTGTGAGAATGGGGAAGAAAAGAAAGGAAAATATGTGGCTGGAGAGGGAACAAGGCTGCGGTAGCCGTGAGGGCTAGTGAATGGTGTAAAGGATTCTTATTCACTCTCAAGGTAGCAATCTATTTATAGGAGAGGTTTAAGAGTGGTTTAACCCTAAGATGTCTCAAAACCTAGAGAATATAGGAGATACAATATTACATAATCTCAATCTCTATAAATTCTCTATATGGCCAGCCATCCTAAGGACATAGAGGTAGTTTGTGCCTCATGTTCACACTAGGGATAGATATACTTTCCTTATCTTCCTAGGAATCATAATCAATCTCTAATATCCCTTCCTTTTATCCCAAATATTATTCAAATTAAGATAATTAGGATATTCTGACCTTCCATGTGTCATGTTATGTGGCAAATTCGGATACATGGCTGATATGTGGTGACATGGCGGTCCAATCACAATGGTAGTCCTAGTAAGCATAAAACTTTCCTTTTTTATCTTCCATGACCGTCCGACATATTTCAAGTACATTTTGGGTGACCAAATGAACTCCGAATCCAGTGATTTTTATTGTAAATGTTAGGTATGTGTCTTATCTTTCCATGCATAAATTGATCTCACAATTTTGACATCAGGAAGATACCTAAATCCTCATTTTCCCAAGACAGTGTAAATCTGCCACATTTGTTGAAATTGTAAATCAAACTAGCACTGATTGGCTAAACCATTTGCAATGAATCTTTTCAGCATTGAATAATATTGAATTAGGAATCATTAACAACTGGAATTGCACAAAAATTCTAAGTGTGGCTCTAGATATGATTTTCTCAGTAAAGGTTGCGTAGAAATATGGTAATTCCAGCCTTTGTCTTTCTTTTACTGAAAAATAGAAAAATACAGTTTTTAAGTATTTTTCATCAATAATTAATCATAAACTAGCTTAAATTAAATATCTGAAGTGGCATAAAAACATTAACATTTTATGCCTATCAGTATTAAAATAGCAACCACAAGGTATCTAATTGCTTATTTAAGGCTTTTGTATAATGGATTTCAATTGAACACATCCTTTTTCCTTTTGCATGGAAATGGGTTTGGATATGGCAGGAGATAATTCGATGTCTTTTGTTTGTGTGGAGATGAGACTATTATTAATGAGATTTGGAACTTACACCTCATGTGTTTATGAAGCACTACAAAAAAAAGGCTTTCTATGACGAAACTCATTGTGATAGTCACTTAACCGTCACATAAATATGGCATATAGTGACGGACATATTTGAATCGTCACAAGTAGTACATTAAATGTGACAAATTTTACCTCGTCACAATAGGCTGTCACTAATTATCATAAATTTTTTGGAGCCAAAAAAAAATTGAATTGTTTGAGCTCATATGTGACAGAAACCATAAATATTGTCACAGATTCCATAAAAAAATTAATATAAAATTTGAAATGATTCTGTGACAGTGTTATATCTATCACATTTGGATATATAGTTAATTGTGATAGTAATTCTGTCTCAATTACACATAAAATTCAAATATGGCTTAAGATTTTGACCGGAAAATTTAAAAGGGAAATTTCCCTCCCATATATTTAGCATGATTGTGATAGAATGAACTAACTTTTGTCACAATTACCATGCCTATTAAGCAAAACTAAATTTTCAAATTTCCCTCCAAATGCAGAATTGTTGCTTGTCATATTTCATGGCATTTTTGTAAATTTTTCAAATAGATTACACGACGTCATTTTTTAGAAGAATTGGGTGTCTTCAATTTTTTTTTTGGTGAAATTATGTTTCGCCTTTTCCAGGACCCAACAAGATGTTCCTTCTTCTTCTTCTTCCTTGTAAGTGGATGATTTCCTTAACAAGAGAGATAATCCTCTTTTCTAGACCAATGGGTCGCCACCGGACCTCGATTCCATTGACCCACAAGATCCTAACACTTCCACTTCCAGGACGAGGAATCTGAAAGCTACGAGGTCAAGCACCGGAGATACACGAAGGGGCAGATCAGTTGCTTCGAATGCTGATGTTTAGGGCACCGGGAAGGAAGTTGTGGCTCGGAGTTTGTCGAGAGTGGACACGGGTCGCCAAAATTGTTCTATTTCTTGGAATCCAGTTTGCCGGCGGTGAGACGTGAATTCCGAGGTTTGTACATGTGTTATTTTGAACGAGTTAGATTTTTTTTGGCATGAGCGTTATTGGGGATTGTTTTTGTAAGGGTTGTAGATTTAGATGTTCGTCTTTTATTTGCTTTGATTACTCATTTATAAGAGTCTTTGGCAAGTCAATTAATATGGAATGCTTTTTAGATCTTATGGTTGTAATCATCCAGTTCTTGTCCATGGAACTTAGGAAATTTTGGGCACCCGATCAAGAGCTAATGGCTCATGGAAAGCAATGTTTAAAATATGCATGTCCTGAAACTTATAAGTAATTTTTTTTTGTTTATAAGGCTCTTGCATTTGCCAAAACCAAGAATTTCTAGTGTGTAGTTCCTAGTGCTGCTGCAGATGCAACATCACTTATGCCAAATGGAGGGGGTACAACCAAGATTTGTGTTGATATTGAGTTTTGACGACTTATTCACAGGGCTATCAAATTTTTCTTTCTTGAAATGCTAGTTGCCCAATGGTGAGTAGTTCAAGTTAATTCCTAAAATGGGTGGATAACTTAGTGTTGTGTTGTTTTGTGGTTTCATTTGGTTTTCCTAATGTAGTGTTATTATTATGATAATAGTTTTACATACTGTGTTATGAGTTTTGAACAATGTTGTATCTTTTGGTAAATCCACCCTATAAACTGTTGCTTTCTTCAGTATTGAAAGGCAAAAAGATGTACTAATATGACCAGTTTACATAAATTGCTTTAATCTTGCATCTTGTCACCATGGTTTAACTTGAACCCAGGTGTTTTTTGTTTGGACTGGTGCTTTTGAACCTTCATAATAGTTTTTGAAAGAATGAAACAATTGATGCTTGTGAAAATGACTTGCTGCAATAGAATTTTACAAGTTTTAGCTTTACATTTATACTTTATCATAGGCACGTGTAATTGGTATGTTGGCATTTCAATTCATATGCAATGTTAAGCATAGTGATGGTAAGGCATTTCAAAATATGCTCTTATACTCTTATACAAACTAGAAGATATTAATATTACCAAAAATTAAAGATTAAAAAACTGGAAGATATTAGTAGCTGTAAATTATGCTAAGTGGTCAAAAAATGAGACCAAGAACCTTATTTCAGGAATTCTACTATCAGAGTTTGTATATTTATGTGCTAAATATTTGATTACCTTATTTTTAAACATATTTCATGCTCAATTGCAGAGGCAGCTGGAAACACATGGTGCTGAACAAGCTGGTCTTGAAGACATGCTAAAAGAGATGAAAAGGAAGGTGTGCTTAATCAATCTGACGGTTTTCCTTGCCTGTCTTGTTATTTCTCCAACATTACTGGCTTTTCCCCCTTGGTTTAATGAACATATCATCTTTTATTATACTTGCTTTTTCAATTTGATTCTCCATAATATTGTAACTTCATCACATTAGTTTGTTGGGAGTCTAAAATAATGCTACAGTTGGAAGTCTAAAACTGATGTGTTCTCCTACCTTTATAAAATGTTACTCCTTGGAATTTTTTTGGCCTTACATAAAATAATTAATGATCTTTGCTGATATGAGTAGCATCATGCAAGAAAACATTCTCTTTGTCTCTCACTGCTGTGAGACTAATTTTCATGCATTAGTTTATTTGGAGATATAAGCCTCATAATTTGACTATTTTGACATGCTTGAAAGTTAATTTCCTTAACTGTGGTTAAGATTGTCAAGGGGTTTGGTTAAAGATTGTCAAGGTAAGGCAGATTCTTGACCTTTAACTGTTTGTTTCTTGTGACTTTTCTATTTTTACATTAATTATTGCTGCTAATTGCTTACACACTCACAATGCTTGCATGAGTAATGGATGTGAACAAACAATCATCGATTACTCATGCAAGCAATGTGACTTTTCTATTTTACAAAATGTGCTATCTTTTTGGGCAAACCTTGTTAAGATCTATAAAGTCTATACACACTCTTAGTTTTTCCTTTTTTTTTTCACTACCACAACATTTACCAGCCAATCTGGGTAGTGAACTTCTCTAATCAAGCCATTGATCTCCAGTGTTTCCACTTCTTTGTTAATGATTTGATTTCTTTTTTGTTTGACTAGCTTGAACTGTGGATCAACATTGAGCTTTTGGGTTATCATTTTGTGGTCTATCACTGGCATGTCAGATTTGTCCCAAGCGAAGCAGTGCTTTCTTTCCTTTAAGAATGCTAAAAGTTTTTGCCTCTGCGAACTTTTTGCTCAGATTTGGCATCGTCTAGAACCATCTCCTTAATAGATTCTAGAGCCTTTTCTACGTCCACAATGAGGACATATTGACTCGGTAATTTCTATATGTCTTCATAGGTTTTCCCTTTCATGGCTGAGACAAAACATGAACGTGTATAGACTTGATCACTCATGATCTTTTCAATCCTCCTGCATATGGAAAATTTAATCAATTGACGATAAGAGTAAGGACATGCCTTCATATCATGAAACCATGGTATTCCTAGTATCACATTGTAGGTTGAGTCATTATCTATGACTATCATTTTTAAATAGATGGTCACTCTATGTGTCTCGATTGGCATGGTCACTTTTCCATCAACTCGGTCGGTTTCACCATTGAATCCTACCAGGTTCATCACTCCTACTTCTTGATTTTGTCGAGATCCCACCCCATGCTTCTTAAAGTTGATTTAAATATTAGATCAACCGAGCTTCCGTTGTCAACAAGAATTTTTTTCACCAATTTATTTGATATTCCCAGCTGGATTACTAAAGCATCATCGTGAGAAAAATGGAGTCTTTAGGCATCCACCTCTATGAAAATGATATATAGCATTTGAAATAATAGTCTTTAGGGATTTTTCTATTATTTACCTCAATCGAGACCACTTTGGCCTTCTTGATGCGATGCTTTCAAGCCGCCATGGTGTCTTCTCCACTGTTGAATCCTTCGTGAATAACTGGTACTTAGCCATCGTATCCTTCCCCTTTCTTTCCTTTGGTTCTTCTTCTTCTCGTTGAAGCTATTTGGCCTCCTTCTTTCACAGTCTTCTCAAAGGGAATGAGTGCTTTTAAATATCCTTTTTTTTATCTAGGGACTCTATTTTCCACTTCAACTAGCGATATTCCATCATAAAATGTCGGTAATCATTATGGAAAACACATAACTTTTAGTTGTTTCGAGTCCTAGGATCCGAGACCATTTTCTTTGGCTATCTGACATAATCTTTATTCTTCCGGTGCTTGACCATTCTATCTGCTGTTAAAAAGTAAAACTTCAATGGGTTACTATCCGAATCAATATTCCGGCACTGGAATCTAGATGAGATATCTTCCACTTGCCTCTATCTTGGGATTGCACGTGGCTCTGCTACCTCCATTACTGCATGCCTTTTTCGACAAATTTTGGCTTTTCCTTTCTTCCAAGCTTTTTGATAATCTTTAAGATTGATGTATTTTGTAGCTTGTGAGATTGCATTTATCATGGTCTCTAACTCAATCTTTGTAAGGGAGTCGTACAAAGGATTATCTTGGTTAAGACCCTGATGTGGGCATCGAGCACTCTTCTAGAATGGATGTTCGTGAT